>JAEAOA010000696.1:622500-892060 GCA_016746295.1 Potamilus streckersoni | reverse complement strand
ATTTGCTACACTACTCCTACTCTCTTTTGTAATTTCACGAAATTACGGTAGGTCAGAAACAACCTTGACACAGCATATTTGTTTCGAATTCCACAACAGATTGTCAGTGTTTTCTTACCTACATTATTAAATATTTAGGCTAAATCTCCTATGATTATAATATTTAAACTTTGCTTTCATTACATTATATATTTTCCTGAGTCTATTTGCCCAATTATTTACGAATACAGACAGTTTAATTATGTGGTATATTGTATATGTAGCGATGTCCACCATTACAACTTCGTTTACGGTTTCAAACTTATTTTATCATCTACATCTATTCTCTCATACAAGAAATTCTTCTTATAGAAATTAACTGCACTTTTGCCAGATGTCTTTTGAGCTTAAATTTTTTTCTGTATGCAACTTTTTTGCCAAGTGCTGTCCTAAACTCTTCCAACCGCAATTACCCTAATTCAGATCTATCTTGCAGAGGTCACAAAATACAGTCATATAACTAAATTCCTGTAAACTTTTTGCTCCAGCCATTTCTATTTCCATATTTTTTAAAACCTTTCTCTAAACTTTTTGTGTCATGGTATCTCTCAACAACTCGGAACGCATGTTTTGAAAGCATGCTTTCAGTTTCCAACACACAGAGATTCAAAGGATGAATTTAACCTTTTGGCCAATTAGAATACTCTTTATGAGAGTCATGTGCTAACTAACATATGAAACAAATACTTTCCAAAGGTTATTGTGGAAAAAGGACAGACCCAGTTTTGTAAATTTAAAAAACGGATCGGATACGATAATAAAAATCTGATTCATCAGAAGAAAAATCATGTCTGTGTAATCCACTTCAATTCATTGTTCTGTCAAGTCATCTAAAAGTAGATCCATGGGCAATAGTTGGGAAAATGTAATGTTATGGAGTTTAATTTGGAGTTCCTAAAAGATCATGAAGGAAAGACTATCAGCCTTTTTTTAATGAACCAGACACCAACTAAATTGTTTTCCACCTTTACAAATAGTAACATTTTTGTTACATCACTGCATTGCAAATACTGACAGTATGTTCCACACAGCATTGCCAATTTTTCCTATCTGTAACTCATTAAATTTTCAGGTTTGCAATATTAAATACAGCTAAAAGTACTACCTATTTTAAATACTTGGTGTGAAATGAATTAAAGTTTTGAATTTTTAATACCTATTTTAAATACTTGGTGTGAAATGAATTAAAGTCTTGAATTTTTTAATTTTAGACTGCTACTTCACAAGACGAGAGCCAATTTATGACTACCATCTTTGACATAATTCTTGTCAAAAGTTTTTAAAGTTAAAAAATGCACAGGCATTTAAAATTGCAGACATTTTCTGTTTGAATCAGGAATTTTTAGGTCAAAATTAAGAAAATGCATCTTTCATATTAGAATGGTGCCCTACATCTGGAATCTGTATTAATATTGATAAATGAACCATTTTGAAAAAAAAAATGATGTATTTGCTGACTTACTGAGCTGTTTGGAGCTGGTGACATCTGTTGGGTTGCTTGCGAGCCAAACTGTGTTGAACCCTTTCCACCAACAGTGTGCTGTTGTTGGGGCTGGTTAAGGTTCATATGGTGACCAGATTGCGTGGAGTGTCCAGCTGCAGAGTGCACCTGAAGTGGCATGTTCAGAGCTGATGGCCCAGTACTGCCAAATGATGATGACAAATTGAACTGTGGTGTGGTTGGTGTCCCTGCTGCAACCTGTTGTTGTTGCTGCTGTTGATGCAAACCCTGAAGAAACTGGAAATTTAACTCCAACTTGTTTGTGTTGTTCCCAAACTGCAACAAGCAAAACTAATTCAATGATGTGGTTTTAAACAAAAACTGATGTAATAAGCATTTTCTTTTTAAAAATCGTACAAATCAAATATAAAGTCATAGTTCATACTAAGATTTGTCCCAAGTCTTTTTAGAGCACATTTCAAGGACATCCAGAAGTTTGTTTAGCCCCTTTTTTAATTAACAAGAGTCTCTCTAAGGGTCTTGTGCTCTATGGCTTAAAAGAATTTTCATGAATTCAAGACAATTTCTTTGGTTTCAGCCCCATACAAGTCATGCCAAAGACTCATAAAAATGGTACTCACTGCAGACTCACTTGACTGGTGTTAAAAGGTTAGTGTTAAGACTGGCTGGTCATCTTGGTGTCTGGATCTTGATACTAAGACTGGGTTGGACATAATGCTACATGTCTGCAGCATGCCCCAGTGATATATATATATATATATATATCACTACAAACAGCCACACTGCAGACATCATTGTTAAAGCTGCATTAAAAATCCAAATCAATATTCTTTAGCGAAAACTAGATTTCAAATTACCTTTTGTGGTTGGCATATTGTCTATTAGCTTGGAACCTTTTTATTCAGGACCATCAATGCACAAGTCTTGACTTCCTGTTTTGGAATGGCAACAATGAATGATTTTTTTAAAGATGGATACATAGGTAGTCATATTCAGCATCCGCTTGGCACCATGTCTAATACCAACTAGACATCATAAAATCTTTTTGTCAAAGAACAAAATCAATATGACCATCCACTTAACAAAGCAGTGAAAAGATTTTGAAGATATTAGAAACAGTGACAACAGGAGTTTCAAGTCGTCCACTTGGGTGGCCATCATGACCTTCAGATCCACACCTTTTTTTAGGCCAAAACAGACACGCTGAAATGACAATCCACCAAAAGGAGCAACAATGACATTTTTCCCAGATTGGAGATCAGATCAGTATCCTTTTCATTTAGTACCAACCGAACATCATTGCAGACCTGCCAACCCTACCAAGACTCTCAGTATGGCAGTTATTTTTTTCCTTTCAAATCTGCTCTTTTTTTAATGTAAAGAACAAAATATCATATACTTCACTGTCAAGTTGGAAAACATGCATTTAAGAAGTTTATTAGTCCAAACTGATGCAATGACTTAACATTGTGCTCATCTGAAAAGTTTGTAAAGTACAGATATACTTTATTTACCTCTAATACAGTTGTACCAACTTCAATGCCAAACCCTAAATGGCTTTTTGCTATCTCCAGAATTTCACATAATCCTTGGATTTTATTTTCTTCATGTCACTTGCCTGCAATCGTTTCTCCTGCCCTGTGACAAGCTAAATAGACATGATGTCCAAAAAATGCAATTGTGTCCCTTCCTGCTTTTATGCATAACAATCTTTTAAATGTTTGCAAGAGGCTTTTTTTATCTTTAACATGTATTGGTATTTGAAAGCCATTTAAAAAAATTTATATAACAGTTTAATCATGCAAATGCTTTGCATTAAAAAATATGTGCAGTTTAAAGCATCTTAAGTACTCCTGTAACGTTAGTCTTGTTTCCTGACTAATTCCACTAAAGCTACTAAATCATACATGGACAAGCTGATTATCTGGATTTTACTGCAACAATTGTATTTCCAGAGTTTTTCCTTTTGTCCCAGAAGTCATTTTAAAATTTTCATAAGACTTGTGGCATATTCAAAAGGGTCTGTTGGTTGGTCATTGGATGTCTTCCAGTGACAAATCCATGTCAATACTACTTTTCTTTAGGGATGAGTAACATTAACAAGATTTTTAAGATGACCACTATGACAGCCCTATTCAACAACAGATCATCACCATTTTCATTCGCAATCACCTAGACCATGGCATGAATGTTTCATGGTAATCAATGAAGTAGTCAGGTGAAATAGCTATAACAAACTAATGCTAATGGATGGTAGATGATGGACACAAGACCACAATCTCTACAGACTTAAAACCAGTATAGCTTTAAATTGTTCAAATCTGGACATTGGACATTTTTTCCCCTTTAATCATTAGCAATATTCCCTACCATGCCTTTTAATAATGATATCATCATCAATTGCCATAAATCCACCAAGATATCATTTAAACCTAATAGATCAGTGGTATTATATAGATTTGATATTCACCTACCCATGTAAATTTATTTCCATCTACAGTAAATGGTCATGGAATTTGCTTTTAAAAAAAAAAAAAGAAAGATTTTTTTCTTTTGCAAATACTGATACTGGCACATGCCTAAGACTCATCTTCAATAAGCTTTGAAAAATGTTGGCATTTCTCATCTTACTGATCAGAAATGGTGTTAACAAAAGTATTGTTTTGACAAAAGTTTCCAATAAAGTCACAATAAACCTACTCCCCAACCCCAATTTCATGATGTAACAAAACCATCAATAAATGTCAAGGGTTGATGCGAGATCAAGAGAAATGAAAACCAAATGGTCAGGACTTGTATTAGCTGCTGTGGCAAGCAAACAAGAATCCCAAATTGGAAGGATCTAATGGAGAAAGTAACAAGCAATATGAATTTCAATTTTTGGAGGAATTTTGGATCTATTCAGCAATACTTTATGATAAATGAAAAACAATGTCACAAAGTCTTTTCTCTTTTTATTTCAGGCATGAAAATAGCCTTAAAAGCACATTGTGATCATCAAGCCCAACATAAAAGCTTGAATAAAATAAAATTCCCATGAGCATTTACCTGCATATTGGTGGAGGTATGCTGAGTGGGTGGGAAAAATCCAGTCTGCTGTAGGGATGAACCTTGTTGTGCCTGCTGGTAGAAGGAGGTTTGGGTTTGCACTTGCTGAAGGTTCCCTAAATTCTGTAGTCCTGTTCCTGACCTGAAGAAAATAAATAAGAAAACTGAAGGAGCCATAAAAATATTGTCTGATTAAAATTTATTTCCTGGCACCATTCAGACATTTGACCTAATTATGGTAATGTTGACTGCAATTACTGGTGAAAACAAAAGGCCAAGGTCAAAATAAAATGGTAGTTTGCCTTTTCTTTTTCAACTCCTTCAAATATTTAAAGCAAACCAATGGAATTTGTGAATCAATGTGACTGAATGGGCCAGAATGTGAGCTGATGTGATCACATGAATGGACATGGGTAACACTACTGATGGTTGTTGTTGTTGTTGTTGGGCTTAACGCCATTTTTCAGCACACGATAGGCTATTCATGGCGGCCAGTATTAATGGTGGAGGAAGAAACCGGGAAATCACCAGAAAGAACCACCGACCCACGAGAAGCTAATGGCAAACTTTCTCACATATCCGCATTAGCCGAATCCTAGACTTGAACTCACACAGAGGTGAGATGGCAGTGATCCGTAACGGACATGGATTTAGCCCACTCAGGGCCCCAACACCACTGCTGGAACAAGATGTGATGTGATGGATGGATATGGGCAACAACACTGATGTCACATGACATGAATGGATGGACAGACATGGGTAGCACTACACATTTCTGTAAAACTAGTGACATCAACAGATCAGATTTGTACCTCTCAAAGGCACTGATATGTGACAGGAATCCAAAATAAAGAAATTCGATTTCTGTGAGATTTCAACATAGTTCAAAGCCTGGAGTATTGCTGCATTTTCTCTGGTAAAAAAATAAGCCTTTATCCAGTAACCTGTTTAAGATGATACCTTTATGTGTTGCAATGGCAGCTCCAACCATCTTTCATACCATTTCTATACTGGCATGTAGGGTTTATGATAAGAGATTCTGATTTCATTGAATTTAATTTGAAAAAGGACAGGATTTGATGAGGACTTTTGGGATTCACTAAAGATTAAATATTATTTGAGAATGAATTATTTTTATTGCAGAATTTTGCAGCACTTGTTTTGCAAACTCATTTTTGCTGCTTCTGGTCGAGGAAGAATACATATACCAAAAGGTGGAATGATGTCTGGTTTTGGGGTATGAAAGGTTAAGTATTACTGTCATCTAAAGGTTACCATATATGGATTTGTTGGAATGGATGGTTTGGTATTATAATGAAGGGCTAATTTCTTTTGTTTGAGAGAATATGACTATGTTGCCTCATAATAAAGTAATTATCCCTGACTGTGTTATCAGACGTGCAGGCAAGATTGAGAGACTGATCTGTATACAAATGAGCCATACTCAACTCAAGGATTACTAACAACTTGTTAAATTCAGTGTAAAAAATAAAATTTTATCCCCGCTGTATCTAATATGCTGACAGAAATTTGCTTTGAGGTATTAAAAATAAAAATAGCCCTAACAATTTGTCTCTTCCTCACCAGGAATATGACAACCATCAAGACAGATTTGGGTCATCATGAATTCAATGTAATCAATGAAAGTGTATACAATTTTACTAGATGAAAATCTAAATAGTCTAGATATATTTTAAAACCCTATTTAAGCTTATCTGAAGTTGCCTACTGCTTCATCAATAGCATATCAGAATATCCTAGACACAATGTGCAGCTGGTGCTTGAAATAAGACAAAGCTATATTTATGGAAAACTCATTATTCTCAACTTTGTTCCATTTCTATTTTCTTCCCCCAAAGTTAACTTGGAACATGCAATAACTTAAACCATATTTGCTTCATGCTTGTTGATCTGGATGGAGTTTAGGTTGTGTAGGTATTAATCTTAATTTCAGTTTTTCCAGCTGTTAATCTCCTGTTCATGTTCTGTGGTTCAAGTTCCTATTTCATTTAATGTTGGATCTCCAATTCAGTTTTCATGCTAAATGAAATTTCAATACAAATTTCAACTAATTATGCATATGTTCATCATAGCCTACAATGTATTTTTTTTTATATTGGTACCTAGTGATGAGATGGGAACCCAGGAGTTGTGAGCTGTTGACATTCTGTGTGGTCGGAGATGTTCCAAGAATCTGACTGGTACCAAACAGCTGGTTACTGGGATCATACTGGATAAACGAGAATTGCTGGGAAGGCTGGAGTCCCGTATTGCTCAGTCCTGCTGTCTGTCCAAACTGCATTGAGCCATGACTCAGGTTTTTTGCTGGCAAACTTGTGCCTACAACAGAAATATCCAAGATGCATGAGACTAGGTTTACATAAGAATTTCAGTCATTCCCACGGTACATGTTCAAAGACATTCTTTCTTAATTTGCATTGCAATAAGTTAGTTTTATGGTGTTGTCTGCATGTACTGAAAAAGAATTCATGTCCACTTATAGAACACAAGAAATAGCTCTGAGCTAATAAAATACTTAATTGTAATTAATTATTGTGGGATCAAATTTTTATGATTTTTATTTTAAAAAATGATAAAAAAAACCTGAGACCAATTCACAAGTTTGCCTTTCAAAGCGTGCATATTTGTGAGTATTTAATTTGGTCGGCTAACCTCCATAAATACATCAAATGAAGAACATAAAATAACAAAACTGTAACAATGATAGTCAATTCAATGGTTAAAATAATACTATCATTGGTATATAAGTACAAATCAAAAAGCTGTCAAGATCAATCACTTACATTCAACATCAAACATAGTTGCAATAAAATTAGATCTGTTTTTTAAGTACATGTGTGTGGATTTTTTTTATTATTTATTTTTTAAAGCAGCCCATACAGATGCACTGCTGATTACTTTATGGTGACCATGGCATTAATAGGTTGCTTAAGAGCATTCAACTCTGATCCCCATCGTTTCTGGATAATGTCATCACTTCACACATGATCTAAATGTATTACCAGCTGCCCCTGACTCAACGCAATTTACAAGCTGTCAATATTTGCTTTATTTTGAGCCCATCAAGATGTGAAAATGCTAACTATATAACTTGATCACTCCTTTGTTGAAGCATGGCATGTGCACAAACCAAACAAAATCACTAGACTTTATGATAAAGACTACAAAGTAATACATCACTGGTGAAGATTGGCATTCAGTATACTCAAATAGTGGAATTGAAAAATTAACCAATCAAGCCAATTCGTGGACATCTGTGGCTTGTGAAAAATCTGATCTAATCCATGACTTTGAGAATGCTGGGCTTGTTTAATTCAACAGTTTTATGATAACAATTTGACTTGCATGAAGAAAATATTAGTATCATTTATTTTCATTTTCAGCAATACTAATTTTTTCAATACCTATGCTTTTGTTTCTCTCTCTCTATCCTTACATAATTTGCAATATGTTAAGGCAGTGATCGGAAATGATGGCTACCTGATACATTATTGCTATAAGCTTTATTGATCTCTAGGAATGAAACATTGAAAAATTTAATGGAAGGCTTCTCGCGTTTCTGGTCCTGGGCAACTAAAGAAATTCATGAAAATTGGTACACATTGATAATCATAAAATTAAAATATTTTGAGATCATGACGTTTTGTACATCTAGAATTCTTGTCAATTTATAAACCAAGTTTACTTCTTTTATTTTTGCTTAATAGACCTGTCAACTGCGACTCAAATAATAAAATAATAATAATAAAAAAGGTTTTGTTTGGTCAAGCTCACTTTCATTCAGCTAAACTCAAAGGCCCAAACAGGCCAGTGATCTTACATGAGGCTGACGTCTGCCAAATATCCAAATACAAGCAGAGTGGCTTAAGAAGGTCAAGTAATTGAGATGCATCTTTCAATGCTTTCAGAAAACCACTGTGTAAATGTTTCTTCATTTTGTTCCAGCGTCCTAATTTGCTGGCACATAAACACAATTTATCCAATATTGGAAAACATGCCAGCAGTGTATTGTCAAAGTGTGTCAGTTTGTTAAACAACTTTCCTATAAAATAAAAAACCCACAATGTTATATGTTTTTTTATTTTTACCAATGGTGGCCATAATTTATGGTGGATCAGCACCTCTAGCACAAACCTGAAAGCCCCTCAGGACCTATTTCTGTAAAATTTGGTCCCATTCTGAAGTTTCATTTTTATTTCAAACTTGGGGCTTTTTTTGTCTATTTGGATAGAAGATCTACATCATCTGTAAACTATTAATGCCAAACTGCTTTCAGTCAGATTCAGGCAAATTCTGTTCAGTGCTTTTGAGAAGATAATGTTTTAAAAGATTTACTTTCAGTAATGGCTGCCGTTTGATGTCAAATATAAAGATTTATACAAGCTTTGTGCCCAATTTGCATGAATTCTGTAAATTGGTTTTTTTTGTAGAAATGGCTTTTTTTTGGGTTAAATCTAAGTGAACCAGAAATGGCATAATGCCAAGAGGTTTTCAGTGTAATTTAGTTAGAATCTGCACCGTGGTTTTTGAGAAATCATTTACAATTGTTCCTACTTTATTTAGTAAATGCATCTGAGGATGGACTGTCATCATTTGAACAAATATGAAAAGACCTATATGCCAATACACTTTCTGTAATATTTATTTCACAATCAAGTTGTTGCCGAACTCTTTTTCCCGTTTTTTTAACTGTGGCCATTACTGGTATCGGAGCAGAATCAAACAAAACTGAAAGATCTTTATTCCAGAAAGTGTTCTGCAAAATTTTGTCGAATTCTGTTGCATTATCTGAGAAGTTTAATAAAAGTACTTTTCACTTTTTAAATTACTGGCACACATATTGAAAAATGGATCAGCAGCAATGGAACAAATCTTGATGACCATTATGCCAGAAATCTCCCTGTAAAATTGTACATGCGAGTCCAGCCATTTTTGACAAATTGTCAATAACAAGTGTGAATGAACAGTGCACCTACCTGGCCTAATGACCTGGTGAGCCAACAACATTAACATTGAAGATTAATATCAGATATGGAATTATGTACCTACTGATGTTTGTAAATGCACACAAGATAGCAAAATGCCATATCAAGTTGGACTAATGTGTGTGTGTGTGTGTGTGTGTGTGTGTGTGTGTGTGTGCGCGCGCGCGCGCGTGTGTGTCCAATTTCAAAACATCCTCTTTCAAATCATTAAGTACATTACTTACTCTCAAGGACAAAAATAAAGAACTTTCACACCTAACTTACCATATGCATTATGTGCTGGGGGTTTGATGGAAGTAGACATAAGTGAAGATGTTGAGGAGACCATAATGGTGTTCTGCTGGGAAGGAGTGTTTTGCTGGCCAAAAGGCTGATTTCCACGCTGGTAGGAAGATAGTTGAGTCTGTGGTGCTTGTTGATATGGGTCTTGCTGCTGTGCTGGTGGTGTTGGAAGGAACAGGTTTTGCTGTGTGAATGACTGTGGTTGGTTTAGTTGAGTCAGTGGCTGGGTCTGTGACAGACCAAATCCAAAACTGGCCTGGTTCAGCTAAGAAGAACAATAAAGTTATTAACAACATACAATGCTATGTATGCCTGAAAAACTGCTAGGTTCTACAGAGAAGAAAACCACACAATCATAAACATGATGTATGCACATACCATGTGACAAGTTGGCTTTGTTAAGCCCGCAATTGCTTGAAATTACTACAAAAAGAGCGAGATCCCATAAAAAAGATGCACATTTACAATATTTGTGAATTGAAGACGGATGTAGAAAGGACCTCTTATGCCATCTTAGACTCTTGTTCAACACCTTCCAAATTGCACATTATTTATACATTGGTGGATGTGCAATTAAATAGAGGGGAATGTTGTTTTGTTGTTTTGGGGCTTAACGCCATTTTTCAGCACACGACAGGCTATTCATGGCGGCCAGTATTAATGGTGGAGGAAGAAACCAGGAAATCTCCGGAAAGAACCACCGACCCACGAGAACTTACTGGCACGCTTTCTCACATATCCACACATCCACTCGGGGCCCCAGGAGGGGAATGAAAGATGTGTATAAACTTCAGAGGAACTCTTGTCATGGTAGTATTTCATGCACAGATGGGTGGCAAGAGAGGTCATTTCACTATAGTTGAGAAAAAACCAGGTTTCCTGGGTCATAACTGACTTTAGTATGAAATTTTAAAATGACTGACTAAAAAGATCATTAAGTGTCAAATCAATTGGAAGGTTGATGACAAAAATTTGCAAGTTCTTTACAAAATCAACAAAACATAAACCTTAGAATTATGACTTGTCTTTCCCAGTGGCCATAACAATGAGAATTACATACAATCATGCACAATTCAACATCCCACAAGTCATCCCAGTTTAACAATTATCTCTATTAATCTGATATGTGACATTTCTTTTGAACAGCTATCTTTAAATAATAACCAATACCTGAAATTTATTCTGAACAGCTATCTCTACTAACAGTGTTCCTGCAGACTTAACAAAAACAAATTTCATGACTTTTCCAAAACTTTTCCAGGCCATTTCATAAAACTCAAGGACAGTGCTATCTTGCATTGTCAAGTAAATGAATATAAAGAATGACATCTTTCAATCTAAAATAACAAATAAGTTAACAAATATTTTTAATATGTACATTTTAAATTTACCTAGGCTAGCACACTTTTACTTTATGTAGTAATGTATGTCATAATCTAATGATCAATGTAATTTACATTCAAAAAAAAAAAGGAAACAATTGTATGTAGTCTTTGTATCTGTTCTTATTTACAATATTAACAAAACATTACTTACCAGTTGCTTTCTTTTATTTAGTAAACTACACCAGATATCAGATGATACTTCCATTAGGGGAACTTTTTCTTGTTATATGAATTGAAACCATTTATCAATTGTAATTTTATCATTTTATTTAATAGGTTCTCTATGAAATTTGATGTAAGCAATTTCTTTAACTCCATTGTCACAAATTTTATGACTTTTCCAAAACTTTGCAAGGTTTTGATGAATTCCATAACTTTTCAAGGCCCCTGAAATTTATTTTTTAAATTCCAAATCTTTTCCAGGATTCCATGACCTGCAGGAACCCTGTACTAATGACATTTCTTTTCTCAATTTTATCCATCAACAATATTTCACCTCCTCTTGAAGGCTACCTTCATAAAGTTAAATCAATCCATAATAACAGAGGTTTGTGAAAAGTGGCTGCATTGTATTTTATGTTGCTGTGAAGCATCATCACTGTCTAGGACAACTTGAAATGATAGTCTTCATCTGACTTCATTATATCAACTGATGACTGTGCCATGCTCTATCTTTATTTTCCCTTCCTTACCCTGGCCTTTGTTCTACAGGCAGTTACAGTATAATGGGATGTAGCAAAGTTTGAAAGGCTGAATACTTCTGACCCAACCCCAAACATTTTGACAAGCCCTTGCTTCTCCAGGCCCTGTACTATACTTGTTTACAATATATTATGTGGATATCTGGAGTTTCAAGGTACTAACAAAAAAAGATCTGATGGGAGGACTCTTGATCCTAATCATTTGCTGGCTATAAACCCTACTTACCCTTGGCTCTGCATGTGATTGTAGTATCTGTGTGCCAAGGGCAAAGGTCTGGAATGGATGCTGACTTTGCTGCAGCATCATGGGAGGGCTGGGTACTGCAGACAAACTGGTTAGGCTGATACTAGAAGACATGGGCAGCTGTTGCTGTACTGAAGGATGCTGGCCCTGTTCATGGGAAGGTGTGTGCGATACCTGGTACGAGTTCTGTGATTGAGGATGAGAGGAAGATGGGATTGCAGAGGATGTCATGTACTGCAGTTGCTGGGGTTTGACCTGCAAAATGATAAAAATAAGAATGGATGCATACATGAATACATGTAGTTATTTATTTAGCACCTCCTCTATGGGATTTGTTCTAAATAAAAAAAAAACTCCAATTACAAGTTTGAAGTTTCTGAAGCTAGTTTCTGCAGCTTTCATTCATATACTTTGCCTAGAGAATAGAGCATGCTTTTGTGTCTTTTTGGTGTGTGTGGAAACTTCCATTCAGAAATGGGAGGTTGCTTTATCTGATTTTCATTACCTTTAATACACAAGTGACTAGCTGTCAACAATATAGAATACTTTTACCAGATTATAAAAGCAAATAAAGTTTCTGTAAAATCTGGGGTAGTAATGGCTGTGAAATTATTGGCCATTTTAAGCTTCGGTGTGGAAAGATAATCCTCACCCACCAACAAATGATTATAAAATAAAATCTGCAGTTTCAATGTGGTCCAATGGCTATAACTGGATTCTGTGAAAAAAAGAAGGCTATACCCAATAATGGGCTGGAAATGCTATATCGGGTATAAAAAGGCAGTTCCATGAAACTATAAGCAGTTGTCAGTGATAGCAGTGTGACTACAAACTACAAAAGATCAACCTTCCTTCACACAACTTTCTGAGACTGCAACAAGTGATGCAACCAGTGTGGTTATTTTAAATGTTCTACCTATGCCTTTCTATTTGCTAATGACATCACCATAAATCTAGAAATGAGTATAGAAGGCAGATTAAGCTTGTAAAAGGCAACAGAACAAGATTGCTCACCTTGCAGACATTTGGCTGTTCTGAGACCATCATCTTTTGATTAGTCTCATCTCCCTGATCTGATGATGCAAACATCGATCCCACTTCTTCTTCAGTCACAAAATCAGTGTCATTGGAGAATACCTGTCCCGTATCTCCACCGGACAAGGATTGGTTGACATTAGTCATGGAGAAAGCCTGCCCACTGCTAGAAAATCCTTGGCCCATACTGGCTGTGGTGAAAATTGGTCCCATAACATCATCACCAGGGCCAAAGGATACAACATCAGTTGTGGAGAAGGCAGTCCTGATGTCCGAGTCGCCATTAAAGCAAAGGTTGTCCTGTCCTTGTGGTGACATAGTGCCAGGTCTCAGGCCATTACTGTTGTTCTCATCTCCCATGCCAACCACAGTCTCCAGTTCCATGCCAGTGCCTGAGGTCTCATCATCCAAGTTGGAGCTGAATGTGTGGAATGAGGCTGTAGATACCACCACAGAGCCTGAGCCACCAGCCATGCTTGAACATAAATTGCAACAACTCACATAAAGCAAAGAAAAAAAATGTTACCACATAAAACAGCACAAATTTATTATAAATAAATAGACTGCAGCAAATGAAAAAAAAGGCCATGGAGGTTCAGACAGTAAAATCATAAAAAAAGATCCAAGGGATGAAAATAATCTGCTAAATTTTTATGATCATGTTCATCTTTGAGAGTAAGCAGATATCAATATCCCTCTAGATAAATGCAATTTAGAGTTAAATTTCTAATGGATAGCATTGCAGGGGTACATCTAGGATTTTAGAAATGTAGTACTTTACTCAATCTGCAGAGTCCTATTTGGGGATTCAAAGAAGGGTATGAAAAAGTTAACTAAAAATGAAGGCAGAACAACATTTCAAACTATGCAGTGAATTGTACATCTAGTGCAAGGTCAGTCTGTGCCCTGGACTCCAACCACTTAAAACAAATTGCCATTTTCCCTACCAATATGGTCTGGTTTTGACACTGATCTAGAATGGTGGTAGATCACAAGAGACTTGAAAGTGTTTTGGGGGCAGTGATGCACCTAATTCTACATTAAGCAGCATCTGTTGTAAATGACCTCTTCAGAGATACTAAAAACCGAGTATGTCATCAGTGTGAAAACAGCAATGACACTAAAATTGTGAGCATGCTATACAATTTTTGAGGACTACACCAAATTGTTGAACAATATATGATTATACAATTTTTTCCAGTAAGATCAGTGTCATATGATGAAGCATTTTTGAATCCCTTTATATGTTTGACCTGCAGACTGTTTTCTGTACTTAAGTAAAAGTTTAGTTCTCATCCAAATTTATACATCTGTACACAAATCTCAACTGTCTATGCAATCACTGTCAAATTACAAAGCTATGTCAGTGTCTGAAAATTCTGATTCTTTTTTGAGAACATTGTAGGACAGGTAGGCTTTGCCAATGTGGAGACATTTATGGTGTTTAAATAACTGCACATTAGTAAGCTCAGACTGCAGAACATATCTTATTTTGTCAACATATCAGTAATGCAAGTTCCAGGAATTCAACAGAAGACCATTTCTCTCTTTTAATGATGAAGTAATGAAAGTATCTCTGATATTCTTCAGCAATAAGATTTTTAAGTCAACTACTGTAGTAGAGATGTTGGATGTACGATTACCAAACATTTAATTTTGGATCAACAAGATATCATTAAAAGACTTCTGGTAGAAAACCCATGTAGATATGAGGCTCTCTTTCAGGGTAATAATAATGAGATTTTCAAGAGAAGTGACAAGGAGGAAATATTAAACATCATAATGGCATAGTTTTCATAAAGTACCAAGAAGATTTTTTAAAGAAATCTTTCATTGTAAGCATTCTGTTGATTTGACCAGCAATATAACAGTTGTAACAAGATTTTCAAGATGGCCATTGTGGCAACCATATTAGATATAACTTTTGGCACTTTATGAATCATAACCAACCAGGTATCAGGTCTTTCAGAAAAAACTGATATTACCTTTCATTCAGGATAAGTACTCAAAACAATTATTTTCAGATGTCTAATGTGGAAGCCATACTAGCCATCACATAGTCACCTATTTCATTTACAACCAACCAGAACTAAAAAAAAAACCTAAAAAATCTGATGGCATTATTACCTATCCATCAGAAAGTAGCAAAAACAAAGTATTTAAGATGGCCACTGTGGCACCTATATTAGCCATCTGATTGGTGCTAGTTTTCTCTACAACCAGCCAAACATCACAAAACTTGTTATAGTGAAAACTTATGGAAACATTTTACTTAACATTTGAGGAATAGTAACAAGTTTTTTAAAATGGCCATTGATAACATGAGATTGGTACCATTTTCAGTTAGGTCAACTACACATCAAAAGAATTCTGTCACTGAAAACCACATCCAAATTGACCATCCATCAACAGGAGTAGCATTAACAGGATTTTCAAAATTGCCACTGGCAGCCATTTTCATTTAGGAACAATCAAACGTAACAAGTCAGATCAGCACCCTTTTCATTCAAAGCCAACTAAATTAAGTGACAATGCCATGAAAATACAACTTTCCATTTAGGTGGAGTAGCATCAAAAATTACAAAGAATGGTCATATTAGATATTAAATTCGCATTCTTTTTATTTACGACAAACTAGACATCATGAGAAGTCATTTCCATGTTGATGCAAAATTCCATTCTGGAGGAATAATGACGGGATTTTCAAGATGATTATGTGATTCACATTAGTACCATTATTCATTTAGGACCAATCAGAAACCAAATATCATAACTCATCAGTTTTGGAGGGAAAAAAGAGAAAGATTTTTCAGCCATCCTTGACATCAGATTGCACCATTTTCTTTCAAGACCAACCAGATGTCACATTTTTTTTGTGAAAACATTGATATGTGCATTCATTCAATAATACTGGTTGCCATTATCAAATATCCAAGTGGCATCCTTTTTAACCAGGACAGAGAAAACCAATGGACGAATGTGTAGCTTAGTTGTAGCAATAACTTGTAATGGCCAGATGGATAATAGACAAAAATCCAGCCCCTAAACTCATTTAGTCTATTACCAGTTGAATTAAAAAGAATATCATTTGCATATTATTGCTGACAAAAAATTATCACCTGCATACATGTTTGCTTCAGATTCTTTTATGAGAAATAAGTAGAAGATTTACATACATATCAAGAGGTGACAAGAGATGTTCAGGCATTATTTTCAATCAGAAATCCAAATACATTAAATAGTTATAAAATCCATTACCTTTGTTCAAAGGATGCAACAGAGGGAATATCCCATACATTTTTGACAGAGGCAATTTTCATGTTTAGGTCTTGTGCAGCTGGGGAGGGGGGCGAGTTGATAGTCATGCCTTGATTTGTGCTCGTTACTCCACTCATCAACATCTTGTCAGAAGATTGAGCTCGTTCATGCAACTGAACTTTCTCAGATTCCAATTTCTCTTCGGTTATTTTGGCCAGTTCAGCATCAAATGTGAAATCCAGTTTCATCTCACTGGCATCATCACCCTGTCACATGTGAATAAAAATTTACTTTAAAGAACATGTACTCTCAACTCAATGAACATCAATCTTTTCCATTCAAGTCGAGAAAATGTGTTCATTTTTAATGTAATCTATTATGAAACAAAACAAACTTTACACCAGGGTGTAAAAACACTGTGGGTATCCCAGCACATCCAGTTTACTCAGAAATTAAACTTGTTCAAATCATGCTTTTCATGGGATTGACAGATATTTAGTGTTCATCATAGCAATCTAAACAGGCTGGGAAACCCTCAATTATGAAATTACTCAGCATGTTATTGCCTTGCCATTAATGTGCGTAAAATGCCATTAAAACAAACATAAACTTACTTTTCCGAAGATTGTATCCTTGAAACTGGGAGGCAGCTGAATAGGTTGTGGTTTCTCTATCACGACAGGAGGTGTTGAGCGAACTTTATCTATCCCAATTCCTAGATCTGGTTTCTTAATCACTTTCCCACTCTCAGGCCTACTTGTCACCTCCTTAACACTAACCTTCTCGCTTCGAACAGGCTACAATCACAAAAACAATATCTTGATAGAGAATAACATGTTTTGAAAGACCCCGTCTTGAGTGATCATGATTGCTGCACAAAAGAGTGGCCTTTCAGGAAAGAATTCATAAAATATGAAAATCAAAGTCAACCATGTACAAAAATCTTCAGCATTATATATTTTTGAAATTAAAACTAAGGACCAATTGGGAGAAATTTTATTCAGAAATTGGAATGAATTCTCAGCATAGTTCAAAATTAGTATTAATTCACTAGCCCAAAGACTAGTAATTTATTAAAAGATCGGTCAACTATTTTTCAGCAGTCCTACTAGCATCTTAAAGTGTGAGTAGCTATCTATGTTCAACATCTGAATATTGTGTAACTGAATTCAAAGAATTTTTCAATTTCTGTCAGGCAAATACAGGTTCTTTTTTACTTAGGATATATTAATACCTTTAAGAAATACAGGGCTAGAATAAGCTTCTCTGTAGCTGAAAAGATATCCAATGCTGTTCTTTTTTGTTGGAGACTAGAAACCAGCCAAGAGTCCACAAAATTTAAAATACAGTAAAACCTGTCTTGAGAGACCACCTGTCTTGAGTGACATGGTTCTTCATGTACAGATTTATTAATTACATAATACTATGAGCTGTTATGAGAGATTACCTGTCAGAGACCATTATGTTTTGGCAAAAGGGGTTGTCTTTCAAGACAGGTTCCATTGTATACTAATCCTTTTGGAAATCAAAAAAAACAAAAAAAACAAGCCTGAGCTTGCTCACCTAGGAAACAGCCAAGAGCAAGAGCAAGAGCAGTTAGCCATGAAAACTAGATTGATATGATGTTTTCTGTACAATTCTTTTGAATGGTGTTAGCTGCATATATTACAAAAATAACGGTTTTGGGATTTTTCCTTTTTATATATTTTAGCCATTTTCATGGCAATTCAACATAATTTTTATACTCTATCATGTGTAAAAGTTTCATTTCTTAAAAAAAGTATTTAAAATAGCAAATTCAAATTCTGTTTCTCAACCATTTCTTCAATCAAATTGCATCACTTGATGGCACACAGTTCTTCAAGTATGATGGAAAACAAATACTGAGCTGTGACCTTGACTTTAAAAACTGGATCCCAATGTGGTATGCATCCTGCCTCCAAGTTATGATGTATAAGAATACCAAGTTGCATCCCTTAATGTTAAATAGATTTAAAGTTACAGAACTGACAGAAAAGAGTGATGGAAAATGTAAAACAATAAGCATCCAAAATGTATGTACCAACTACCTGAGTGTACGAAAATTTTAATGGAAATAAAGTCAGTGTTGCAAGCCCAATGCCATTTTTCAGCACAAGAGAGACTATACATGGCAGCCAGTATATCTGTTGGATAAAAAATATCTGGTGTAGAAAGAACCTAGGGAAAAATATTTAAAAAAAACATGGGATACTATTTACAAGCTTTCTCACATACCCACTGTGGGAGAGCCAAAGAATCAAACTTTTCGAAACAGACAGATGTCAGTGATATGTAAAGGTGAGCACCTTAAACCATGTGGCCACCTGAGGCTTCCAATGGAAATTGAATTATTGAATGATAAACTTAAATTTGAATATACGACCCCAATATGGCTAATTTAATCATAAATTTAAATTTGAATATACAACCCCAATATAGCAAACAGCACATCTTTTCATGATGGTGAGAATGTTGCAACATGTTTCATCTCATAATCTCAAACAGATAAACAATTCTAGAACCAAAAGGAAACATGGTAAACTAAAAACATTTAGTCATAACCTTGACAACAAGACCCCAGTGTGGGATGTAACACACTTTCTAGTGATGTTGCATATGTATATTAAATCTCGTCCCTTACTTTCAAATGACATTAAAAAACTGAAGAGAAAGTTGAAGCCAGGAAGGAAACAAAGAAAACCTCAACAACAAAGCAAGTAAAAAAATGTATCCACCCCACCAAAAAAACATGTCCATAAACTACATTTCCCATGGCTTGAAAACCACTGGCAGGCTCTTGACCAAACACACTCCAAGGGATCCAGGTCCAACATACATAGGTCTGAGATGGGCCAGAGGAGAGTCTGAATCAATATAAAAACAGAGTTACAGATGTTCTTTGCTTCATGCATGAGCATGAATTGGGTCTACCTAATAAATGAAGCAATGAAAGCCACCTGGAATAATTTTCATTAAGTAGCAAACATTTTTTCTTTGGACATTTTCTGAAAGAAAGTTAACACGCTTGCAAATTACCTCTTGTGAAGACATTCATTTGTATAGTCTTTCAGAGCAATAAATTTTCAATTTAAATTGCTTGAAAAACTGGATAACCAGTCCAACAAAACAAACAGTTGCTATCAGTAAAATTATTATTAACTACATAATGCATATCGTGGGTATAGGGCTGAATTCATAAGCTGCAACATGATGGGCATGGAGACATGTTGACACTTCCACAATCATTTTAATACCACATTTTGTGTACGCATCTTTCACCTTTGAGTTGACCATCATTAATTTTGCACAGAAATGCAGCCTACATGGAATGATGCATCTTCATAGTTTCTTGATCAAATGAAGTTTTTTAAAAAATGGACAAAAGCACAAAAACAAAAACTTGAAATCATCTAGTTCCAAGGTCTTACCTTGGGCTGACGCTGAGGTTTTGGAGAGTTAATCTTGTCACCTTCATTCTTTGTAGGAGTCTTCTCATCTGCCTGAAAGCATGAAATGAAAACAAATTATTTCTAGACATGTCAGCCTTTGCTCTTCAGTACCATTGTCATGTTGCAATAAAGAAGTTCATAGCACTACCAATTACACTACCAATTATAAACCTCCCATCTGTGGTTGTACAATCGGGCATTGTAGCTGTAAATATAATTAGTTTAGGGCCACAATGAATATTTTCTTTCAGATTACCTCTAATGACCAACTGAAACACAATTGATAAGACATGAAAACTAGTAGAGAAACAACCATGTATATAATTCTTCTTCATACATGGACAGTTTTACTTGCTCCCATTAGATACTATATCTTGGTGTTGAGATTTTGCTGCTAAAAATAATGGGAAAAAAGTCTTTTTTTTAAAAAAATCAGAAAATGTAATCCTACAAGAAATTAAAACAGACCAAATTTAAAAGAATGAATGCTAGTTTTCACATTCTGTTCCTTTGTTAGAAATGAAGAAAAAAAACAACCCACAGACCATTTTTAATGTGTTTGAAATATCTAGTAGAATTAAATTGTTCTAACTGGACATAAAAGACTATCTTGATCAACCAATCCCAGTACCAATATGACTAGAGACTAGACTAGAGATCCCCGTAGGAAGAGGTGCAACTTAAGAAGACTGATTTCGGGCAATGAAACCTGTTTGAGAAAGGAGATATGATGACCATCAATTGCCATCAAACCTTAGACAACCTTGATCAAAAAAAAGGACTTGTATCTAAAATGAACTCAAAAGGAACTATTCTCAAAGGAAGCTTCATCCAAAGGTTCAAAGTTAATTTTTTTAATTAAGGAACATAAACCACAAGAGGTTCTATTTTGGCACAAGTGTGATACCAGTCTTTGCAGCTCGAAATATCTTACAAGGATGGTAGTGCAAGAATCCAAACCAAGGGTTGGGCTATCAGAAGTGTTTCTAGCTCGTTACAGTAATCTTCAAAAAATGGCTCTGAATTAAAACGGTGACCTTGGGCAGACAGTAACTGCTCACATTGCCCTGGACAATACTCTCAGTGCAGATGTGAAGCCAAGAAGATTAAGTTTGAGTAAGTTTTGGAAGATCTCCCCTTTTAAGCAAAAATGTGAAGAAAAGTAGGTATGCATCCCAGAGGGCAATGAAGATCACTCCATCTGAGAGTTTGATGGCCAATCTGACTAAATCTTTCATCTCCATCTTGAAAGGTTCATCCTGTAGAAACATTTTCAAAGTGGGATGGTCTCGTTAGCTGGAACTTTGAAACCAGTAAGAACCAGGTATTGAAGAACTGAGGCTAGTCATTTAATATCCTCTCTCCTGTGCCTGTCTGTAGATAGTGAATGCACACACTTTGAAATGCACCCAATTCAAATTGTGAAACTGCATGTGGGTCCTTGTCAGGGAGGATACTCCCAGAACTCAAATTGGTAACCTACTTTGCATGCGCAGGCAAAAAGAGAGCTATCAAAACACCTACGAGTATAAATGGCTGAGAATGTACCATAAGAGAGTAAGGGGCAAAGGAATCAATACTGATCATGCTTTGTACAGATCTGGCTAAGGCTGAATATTTTAACTGGACCAAAGTAGCAAATTTATGGTCAGAAACCAAAAGGTGGCTAATGAGAGAAAAGTAGTTGTCACTGAATGATAAACAACCCTGGTTCACCAGAATGGTTGGAATTTCACTGCTAGGTAAAGATGGTGTGTGTGATTTTGTTTTTTAATGTAGCTTTAACAATTTTTTCAGTCATATCGCTATGATGTCTGCAGTATGGTGGTTTATAGTGACGTCTAGCACTGGGGCTTCATGCCGCAGACATGTTGCATGACGTCCCACCCAGTCACATTATCCTGACACCAGGCCAACCAGCCTAACCAACCTCTTAATGCTGAGCACAAAGTGAAGCAGCTGTTTACAACATTTTTATAAGTTGTTGGTACAACTTGGCCGGGTTTTGAACTCGCGACCTCCTGCATCTTCGGCAATGTTCAAGCTACTTGGTCACCAAGCAGTCAGAGGTAGAAAAGGAAGACCGTCCTTAGAACAATCTTGCTGAAGGATGCCTCATACAAGGGTTGACAAGGTGGTTTGTATAACAAAAGAACCCAATTAAACCCCACAGATAGAAAAATATCTTTGACTTGTAAAGTTTGGACTACTTGACTATCCAGGACCCCATTTACTCAACACTAATATTCATCTAATTTTACTGTTCCATTCTTTGATCTCCACTGAAATATTCACAAGATTCCCCCTCTTTCCCAATCTGTTATCTTAAATGACATATGCAAATTTAGCTTTGCTAGCTCAACAAAATGGAAAACTGTAGTGTTCCAAAATTTCATAGATATTGTCTTGTGGATAATGGATATCATTGCTCCATAATGCATGTGATCTGGAGATTGTACATTGTGCAAGAGTTGCATGTATGTGTGTGTGTGATTTAAATTTTTAATGTAGCTTTTTCAGTCATATCCCTATGATGTCTGCAATGTGACAGTTTATAGTGATGTCGAGCTGGGGCATCATGCAGCAGACATGTGGCATGATGTCCCACCCAGTCATATTATCCTGTCACCAGATCAGCCAGCTCTAACACTAACCTCTTGATGCTGAGCGCCAAGCATGGCAGCTGTTAGTACCATTTTTGTAAGTCTCTGGTATGACTCTGCTAGGGTTCGAACCCACGACCTCCTGCATCAGAGGTGGATGCTTTAACCACCAGGTTACCAGAGAGGTGTGCAAGAGTAGACATTGTAAATTCAGACAGCTTTTTCTGTGAAATGGTTACTTCACCCATACAATTTTTTTTGAGTATTAGACCAAACACCTGGTTTTAGTGCTATAACCATCTACAATGACAACCAAGGTTTCTGAAAGTTTGCATCAGATTGCATGTTTCTTCTTAGGCAGTTCATATAATCCGGCATTTGGCATCATTTTGGCAAGAAACTCCACGTTTATCCTCACTTTCTACCTTCTAATAATCCTCACTTTCTACCTTCTGATATTTGCTTAGCTTATTCATACCAGAATAGCAATTTTCCAAGTTGCTGTGCTTTAAAGCACAAAAACCAAACCAAATCCTAACAAGTGTAAGCCATAAACAGTTTGGTCCTGGTCGGAGATGTACAATTACAGTCATGCAGAAGTAATTTCTCTTCTGTCAATTGAGACTTTTTACGTTTAAACTGATGGGCACCTTGCTTACAAAAATGCTAACTAATGACAAAGTCTGGTAACAGGAGATAGTGGTGAACTAAAAGTTACTGGGTAGAAACAAAATAAACAGATGAATGTCAAAACACGATAATCTCCACCTTATTGGCAGGCATATAAAATACACCCTTTAATACATTGAGAAGTTTCTAAACAATAACACAAGACAAAGTCTAAATATTTAAACAAGAGAACTAATTTTGAATGGATTAAACCTGGTATATACAATCAACATGCAAACCTAGTATGAGTAGCTTGCAGAACAAATCAGCAAGGCATGCAAATGAAAATATATCAAGCATTTTGAATTGCAAAGAGCAAAAGATGATGAAATTCTACAAAACTTGATTCTATATATTTTCAAAACTAAAAGCATAACACTTCACATCACTACTTATTGAATGCAAATTGTCTCTAATCTTGACTAAATATTACTCTGCAACTGGTACTACAATACTGAAATGTAGAACAACCTTGCTTCTTAATTTACCCCCAATCAGACATCAAAAAGGTGATCAGAGACAACTGAATCTGGAAATTGTCAAACAACAGCCTTATCATTAACTTTAAAAACTTTTGTTACACAATTTAAAATTAGCTTATAAACCAATTTTTCATCTCTGCAAAATGTCAATCAATTGAAATATGAAGATTAAATAGTATCCGAAACATTTAGTTGTAAAACAGCTTCTGAATCACACCACCACCACAATGGAGAAATAACATTCACTGCAATTTTTATCAATATCCAGTGCTTCAAATTTGAGATACTAATATCCTCAAAATACACATTTGTAATTGTAGTTCCAGATTGCAGAATGCATACCAGTTAATGATTTAGCTGCAAGACTTTTAGCCAGTAACTAATATTTTCACTGGCCCTACCAATACTTCCAGCAGCATGTCCACCAAGTCAATATTTCCAGTTGTATTTTTTCCTTTCAGAAATTTCAACTTCAAATTTAATCTGAATAATGACAGACATTTTCAAGTTTGGATAACTTCCAACATTAGCAACCATTAAAAAATTCAATGCCAGTTCCAGAGGCAGTACATGTTTTTTTACTCCTTAATCCATGGAGATCCAAGTCAGTTTTGCCCGAAATGCACTTTAATGGTTACTTCTAAATACATTCAACATCAACAAATTTTCGTTCAGCACCATACCTACTTTGTATTGAAGCCATTGTTTTGAATTGGTTGCTTTGCTTGTGCATGTGTTGTGGGGTAAATATTAATATTTTTTTGCCAACTGGGCCCATCATTTTTGTATCCTGGCCTCATTTTACTCCAAAACTCAAACCTATCCTACTTTTTGCAAAGATTAACCCCTCTCTGTGCAGTTCTGACTAGTCAGCTTTAGATCTTGTGTCAAAAAGTACAATCTGGACAAAAGCTCCAGTTTTTACAAGAGACAATTTCTGGCCTAAAACAATTCATCTGAAAAATGGTTCTGTTTTTCTCAATGTAATTTGTTATGACAGTAGAAAGTCTTTATTGATATCCTTGTAGAGTTTTCTGTAATAACAACCACTTTGAGATATCATGCACGACGTTAACAGTACAGACCTCAGAAGAAGGATGTGTAAACATGGCATGCTGGGTTAATGAGTTGAAGATGTCAGTGTGCTTTACCTTACTGAGCATTTTTCTAGTAGTTATATATAATACAATCCCAGAAGCAAACGATCCAGCAAAATGAAGTTATTTATGAATAAACTTCCAAGATTGGTAGTGATTGTTTTATATGACAAAATGACCATACTGATCAGCAGTGTTACAGAAGTCAAAATAAAGCATTTAATAAAAACCTACACCCACATCAATTTTCTTTTGTTCCTTTTCTTTTTAGGGTTCATAACCAAGAGATGTATGATGAAGACTATCTTTTTATTCACTATGTATGGGTACATGCATGCCTCATGCCTAATGGAAAGGCCAACAAAAACCTGATTAATGTTTAACACTTTGCTCATATAAAATATACCCTCGACTTTTCCTTGTCTCATTTCTAACATGTTTATGTGTGGTTGAGTGGTTACCACTGGACATAATGGTGCACCAGCATTGTGAAGCTTAATAGCATACCTGAATGATGGAAAAAGGTTTCAACTAAAAAATGAGCTCAACTCTTCTAAAAACTACAAAGACAGGTTAACAAGTGCATCTTCTGATGCTGACCATGATATGTACCAAAGTTTTACAGCAATCACCTAAACTGCATGTATGCATGCACAAATATTTCAACCAGCTCCAAGTCAAAACGAGCAAAGATTATGCCAAAAAATTGTGGCAGGACAGATTTAAAATTATGCACCTTGTTAGATGTTGCCCATTATATGTAATCAAGCTTCAGTGATCCACAAAAAAACTGCAAGAGAAGCTGTATTTACATTATTCAGTTTCATCGTGTTCAGCTACAGGACAAAAAGGCCTATAACTTTAGACTAGTCGTGTTTATAAGATTCTGTTATCAACTGCTCATTCAGCTACAGGATAAAAGGGCACCAACAAAAATTGGAGTAGAGTGATTTGTTTATATAGTCAAAATGCCCATAATATTTACCAAATTTTATTGTGATCTTATGAAAACTAGACGCATTCACAAAATTTGTCATACAATGCATTCAGTTGCAAGTCAAAAGGGGAACAAAACAAATGGAATAAAGTGATAATGATATGAACATCCTCTTACTATGACCACAACATCTCTAAAGTTTCGCTAGCAATCCATAAAGATAGTAGTGGCATTCACATTACTGTGATAGGGATTGAAGGGCTGACAAAAGCAAGATCACAAGAATTTATATATACTGTCTCTATTAATGCCTGTGCTATAATTAGTCCCACTTGACATGAAAGATCAGTAGGTGTCAACATTGCTGTCCCCATCTGCCAGTAAAAATATCTAATTCTGGGATTGTTCTCACTGAGATAGTGGGGATTTTATTCAATGATTTACATTCTAAATTTTGTTAACTGTTGCAGCTCATGCTGAATGCGTTATCAGGATTGCAGCAGAAGCAAAGACAATAAAATGGAACAACAACAAAAAGGAAACACTAATCTGTACAGAACACTAAAACCATGCATTGGCATGCCATTTGCACCTGTACCTTCATATCTCTCTTGAGCTTATTTTCCGCGCTAGGTGAGCTGCGGGTTGATGATCCAGCAGAGTTGGGGTGATCACTTACATCTATTCCACTGTCATGCTGATCTCCCTTGTCAAACTTGGATGAGGTTTCTGTTGTTGACACCTGAACCTGTACAGAACCAGTAATGGCTGCAAAACTGATTGGCTTGTTCCATGCATTGACAGCTGGTGCTGGAGCTGGTGGCAAGTTTGCAGTAATGTTGGTGGACTGTATAGACTGTTGCATTTGTTGCACGGGTAGCGAGGACAGATTGCCAACAGCAGTGGTAAATGGCCCCAACAAATCTGAAAGTGGAAAGAATAATGTACAGATTATTTTTCACTATAGATGATACTGTTTTTAATTAGTACTGGAAACAGGATGCCAATTTTCGCTTTCCTAGCTTTATTTAGTAAACCTTGATCATTGTGCCTTGTGTGACACTACTACAAAATCAAAAAACACTATTATGTTCCATTCCCCAAAACTTTAAAAGAATGATGTTCTTCATTATCCTCTTACTTTCTTGGCAAAAAATGAAATCAAAGCCCTAGCCCCTTCATTTGTACAAGGGGAAGCCACAGTGACTTAAGTGATTACAAGATGGCACACAAGGATGCAGGTTATTTGAATTTTGTCAAGAACAAGCTCTGATTGCTGCTGTAGCATATCTGTGGGCAAAACACTATATTCTGACTGCTCGATGTAATCTTTACATTTTGAAGTGCCTTAAATACCAATCAATTAAAATCTTGACATACAATGTCAAACAGGAAATGTCTCAGAACATTCTGATTTCCATTTCATACATGATTTCAAAAGAAGTGTTTGTATGCCTTTGTATTTGTAAAATGAGCACAAGATTAAAACCTGTCTAGAAAATGCACCATGTATTACATCTTAATGTTCATAATGATATAGTGCCACCCACATGAAATTATAACAATCTCAAAGGAAAATGTTCATCATGAACAGCACATTATCTTTGCATCTTTTATTTGACTACTATTAGTAGGTACAGTTAACAGCACATTACTGATCAACAAGTTTCATTTACCTGGATCTTTGGATATGGTATGAAGTTTTGTACTTAAGTTCCACTACTTTCCTTTCAGACTTGTCATGATCATCTCTAACTGCTGGACCACAAAATCTAGAGGTTGCTTTATTACCTCAAGTGTAATCCATCCACAAAGTTTAGTAAATAAACTTACTCCAGAATAAACAATTTTGCAAAACCAATTTTTTCTTCATGCCACAGTGACCCTGACCTTAAACCTTGTGACCCCCAAACATGTCATCCACACCCCAACTGCAAGTCTTACAAGTTACTATGCAAAAATGATTTTTCTACTTCAATCCCAATGACCTAAACTTTTGATCCCAAATTCAAAGCTGTATAACTGATGTCATTTTGTTAAAACCATTTTTTTCTCCCCCAGTTAATGACCCAACCTTTGACATTATGATCACAAACTTGATCGTCTTCCTTCCTCCTTACCCAAGTGCAAACTAATAACAAAGTCTGGTTCCTACATGCGATATTGAGCTAATGCTATCATGTAGAAACCACTACTGTTCTTGTAGCAAGTGGCAGACACAAAACAACCTTGATTCAAGGAGTTCATATTAGAATCTCAAAGTTTTTGCCCAATTTAAATGTTTGCTGCAACAAACTAGGACAAATTTAGCCACCAAGTTCAAAGTCTCTCAACTGCCCATTTAAACAGCAGGGGCTGAATTATTTCATGTCTCTCGAGTGCTCCATCAAAGTGCTGGAGCCCAAAGTTGAAAAGTCTTTCAAGGGCTTCAAACATCTCTATCCTGGGACACAGGGAAGTGGGATACCAACCCATAGATGCAATTTAAAATTTCTTACTATTCCAATATGAACACTGAAATCAATGTACCTTGGCATATATTTTTATAAAAAAATGTCTTCCCTGGGTACCATTTATGTTTAAATGGAACAGCCCTTAATGACTATGTATAATTACCACAGGATGAATCAAGTAAAATCCATTATCATCAAAGCTTGAAAATTCTACCAATGGTAAAATTAAAAGAGAACCATGGAGCATGCTTAAATTTCTCAGACTTCTCAAGGCATGACATGTCAATAAAATAAATTAGCTAACTTTAACCCACCCACAACAGCAATTTCTGCCTGTGAACTTCTTCAACTAGGGAATACATTTCAGTTAAACTGTCCTCTGCTATATATACCACAGGACAAAAAGTGGAATCAGTCATAAGAGCTTAAGAGTATTATACATGACCACACAGATTTGGCAGAAATGGCCATGAATTTAAAATACCACACAAACAATTGTGCATCTTTCTTGGAACTTTAATAAAGTTTCACTAGCACAAATTTGCATTACCAGTTGCATGTTTATAAATACATGCAAAATTCTACAGATTTAAAATTAACTGCATAATCAAAATATTTAAAGTTTCTGTTTGATTACATTTATGCAGATTTAAACCAATCGTCTAATTCAGCATTTCGGAATTATGTGGTAGAGTGATATAAATGCTTATTACAAAAGAAGTAACAACAAAGCAGTCTAATAATGTGAATACAGTGGCTACAAACAAGTGGACTTCACTTGTACTACAATTAGAGTGGGAAAGTTTCAGAGAAGTTGTATGATGTCTTTCCCTAAAGGAAATTGCTTCAGTGGATGAAACATTGCTGCATCAGCCATTTGGCAAGGCCAACTGTCTTGAGATGTCAATATGAAGAGTAGTACACATGGAAAATAGAAACTTAATACATGATACATACATATTTTAGCACATATGGACACCGCATCGGATGTCAACACGTACATATCAAATCTGCCTAGTCATGTAAGAACATGTCACGTTAACCTCAAATTTTATTCCACAAAACTTGTTCATAAAAGACTTACTTTTGGTATTTTCCATTTCTTCTTTCACATTCATTACAGAAGGTGTCACAGTGGCAGTGTTATTAACTGAGGGTGGTGGAGGAATATGGTTTGCAAGTTCATTATCCCAGTTTTCTATTTTAGCCATAAAGGTGGAACCCGATTTAGACCTCTCTCTCTGCTGCTCTCGCTGCTTTGCAAGTCTGGGTGGGAGCTTGTTGAGCTTGCTAAACCTGGGCTTGTCACTGGATGAATGAACACCCTTTGGCTTGGCCAGCACCTAGAGATACAAATATAAGAAATTTACTCTTCTAAAAAACCATTTTACCAAGTGCTCTTGGTAAGATTGTACAATGTGAGGTTATAACTGTTGTGTGCAGTCCTAATGCTTACATCACAGTGCAATGATCATAAAATTAAGATTGCTGCTGCTGTGTTAATAATGAAGATAAAAACTTTTAATGAATAAAGATAAAACTGCATTATTTATCACACATCTGTTGAAATGTGCCATCTGGGGACTATTCACTTATACCATTCTCCTATAACACCTACCTTCCCTCAAACCCTTACAAACTAATATTCCATTTTATAGGAAAGTTTAAGGGGAAATTCTCCCACACATGAAAATTGAAGGAAGGGGGGAGAATCTGACAATTATAAAAGTTTCATTAAAATATATACACTGGTTCCAATGCTGAACACTGAACAAATTGTACAAGTCACAAAATGAAGACTGCCTTGATATGACCTCAATCCTGAGACTGGAGCTACAGTATAAATGACAATACATGATATATATAACTGAGTCAATGTTCATTAAACATCTTCAGTGGTTCAAAGTTATACTTCAGATAATGATACTAGCAACAGTTACACTTTCCCCTTAACGTTATTGAATGCATGGCTGTAGTATGCATCACAATATGATAGATATGCAATTGCTTAAAATGTCATTAAAATATCACAAATTCAACATCCCCAACAAATATACATCCTTAATTAAATTTTTCTATGTCATGTTGTACAAGGCACATGGGCCTTGTTACTATGTGACATACAGCACACTTATATTCTATACTTGGACACAGTGCATGAAAATCTCTAAAAAAAATTACAAACTTATGGGCTGGATAACCAAATGTTAATAGAGGGATATGTGCATGCATGGACATATAAATGAATGTGATTTGCATTTTTAACGAAGCTTTAAAAAATTTTCAGTCAATTGCTATGATGTCCCACCCAATCATATTATCCTGACACCAGGCTGATCAAACCTCTTGATGCTGAGCACTCTAGTGACTAATTCACTGAAGCTATCTAGACATATAAATAGTGCATTATGGGTGTTTAAAGAATTCCATGCACAGTCCAACATCTTGGAATACATTTACTGTTTATCTAGTTATTTCCACATTCTAGTTCATGTCTTTTTCCATCCTATCTTTTTTACAGCAAAGGAATCTCCCTTCCCAAGCTACTTTCTTTAGGCAGCAAAATGTATGCATCCATTAAGTGGCCAAATATCTAAGTGCAAATTTGAGGAAAGAACCAAGTACAACGCAAAGATACCACTTTTAGGAAAGTGCATGCCAGTTTATGGACAGGCATACTCTTTATCTTGTAATTAGGTAGAAACCGTCTTTCAAGAATACGGTCTGTGAGATTATAGCGATCTTAATGAAAATGAGAAAACAAATATTTTCGGAGCAGGGAAATACTGAAAATGCGTAATGTGGTTATGTTTACTCGTAAGGTAAAATTTAGTCAAAAAGGCATAATGATTACGCCAAAAGCGTAATGGTTGGCATGTATGCAACTGTGCTATCACTTTTCATTTGCATATACATTCTACAATGGTTAAAACTGGACAATAAAAAGATAGTTAAAACTGGACAATAAAAAGATAAGTGATGACAAGGGGAATTTATACAATTTATAGAGACAGAAATGTTCAAATCCATTGTAGAAATTTTTTCGACTCCAACATTTTATATGGAAATATTCTGTTCAATCAAAGATTGAATTCACTGTTTAAAATTTGATTTTGAAGTCTGAGACAAAATTATTCCACATTTTAAGCAAAGTATTATGATTGAGAGACTTTAATGGTAGAGTTCAATGTATAAAAAGTGTCACAAGGCTCTTGCCATGAATCATCAACAGTTCAATGGCATCACCAATAACTGTATCTGCCAGAAAGTTGTTCACATATCAATCGTAACAATTTACCCTAAAACTTTAAAGTAAATGTCAACGACAATTAGTTTCAAACAGATCAGCCTATATATGTTGAGACTAAATTTAAACTCAGGATAAAATTTCAAATTTTTTATACAAATAGTTATTATTTAAAAAAAGGATGAAACATAATAACTTTCAGCTTACAGAGTTCCTGCCACAAATTTAGAATAAGATTTAAGACCTTTTCTAGACCAAAATATAAAAAAAAACATTTCCAGACCTAATAATGTGACAAGTTTCTTGACCTACCTAGCCAAAATGATGCTTTATTCCAAAGTTTGGAAGACACTATCCAGGCTTTGAAGTCATCAGCTTCTTTCCACACAAGTTATAAACATGATCTCAAGGCATTATTTAAATATCACATTTACACAACAAGATCACATCCAAGAATGTCATATCAAATTAAATCCAATGAAATTAAAATGAATGATCACTAGCACAACAAAAATTAAATGAAATAATCCATGAAACAGGGTTAACTTAATACAGATCAGGAGAGCTCTGAAATTCAATGACTTTTCAATGACCAGTTTTCAGTGACTACTTATGGTATCAAGTGTTCTGCTTCATTTACTAATTTAAATACAAGAAACAAATACAAAAATACAGAAATAAAAAAATGTAATTAGAGAAATGAGATAAAAAGAAAATAATTATAACCCAAATCTTAACCATTGCCCTTTAGCTTCTATACTTTCTTCTCCAGCTGTAACTCTAGTTCTTTCACTTCATTGATGCTGCATGGATTTTATCTAAAGGGGGTGAAGCACTTTTTTTTAAAATGGGGGGAGAGCATAAAAGAGGGAGGAGAAAATGGTCATTGTTCACTATATACCTAACATTACAATATACATCTTTCTTCAACTATACTCTGTTAAGAGCCCTATTTAAATCAAAATCTTTAAAATGTTACCTCTGGTTGTATATTACACAATAATCTATTGATTTTTCTGAGCTTAATCTGTTCCTCACCAGTGTATGAATATTGTTCTGTGGGCATATACATTGCTACTTTAGACAACTGGAACAAGTTTGGAAACTGTTCTTTATGTTTATTATGTACATATTTTCACTATACTTTAGCTCCAAAATAAGATTTTTCACCAACATATGTTTCACGTTCTTAAATCACTTGTTTTGATTGTGGTATGTTGATAAAAAAAATATATTTACTTTATAATTTTATAGTTAGATTATTTATTAAATTACTATGAACCCTTATAAGGCTGTATGTAGCTATAAACAAGATATTTTGGATGATGTAGTTTAGGAAGAACTGTAAACATTTTTGGAATTACCCTCATTATTACGTTTGTTTTTGTTGTCTTTTCCACTCATAAACCTTAAAATATACCAAAAACTGATTAAATATTGAAATCACAATTTTCTGGACTTTGGTAATTTGTAAATATGTAAAAATTAGAGAGACTTTACAGTACACTAAATTAAATAAATTTGTGATATCCCCACAATCCTTAAAAGAATTCAGAAGACAGTTAAAACATATATCCCCATTTTATTTTATTCCCATCTTGGATCAAATTTGGTGGTAAATCATCCCACATGTACAATACAATTCACCTTCCATTGACTTGCTCCAACAAAAAAAAAACAAAACCCAAAATATAATCCACGTAAATCAAAGAATATAAATCTGTATTACTAATCAGAGGTCTCGCTAGGATTTTAAAACTAGGAGTCCAGGACTCCTAAGTTGGTGAAGATAGGAGTCCCACCAGCAAAAGTTGCAGTCCCCACTAAGCCAGAAATCACTTACTTTCTTACATTTGGCTACGGTCACAACCGAGCTATCAGTTATATAAACTTAATCACCATTCTGAATCTCATTGAAATCTTCATTTTTCTGTTTAACAACAAAACACTTGTCTAAATTCTTGAGTTTGGAGTGGAGAAATTCAAAAGCACCATGACAGGAAGCCACAAACTTGCCCTGGAATCAATTGTTACATAAACAAATCCTTATGTCATAGTCACAAACCACCCTAACAGTTAATTGTTACATCATAATCCACTTATGCTGATATCTGGCCTTGACACTGTAGGCTGAAATATAATCAAACTAGTTATGCAACAGACTAGCTAAAATCCTCAGAGTAAAAAGTGAAATGACTAGCAATTTTTTTTAAAAAAAACCTTACCCCCAGAAAAGTAGTTTTGTTGCAACTTCAATGAAAAATGATTATCTTTAAAGCACCAATATATACTAAGGAAATTTTTTTAAAAAAATTGTGTCAATGTTCTACAATTCATTTGATGTTGCCGCAGCAATAACAGATGGGTATTTGTTTTGTCCTTGAAAGGTAGCCTTTAGCTGCGCCTTCAATAATGCATGAACCTTCATCAAAGCAAGCCTGCAACCTTTGATAAAAAAAAAGCAGCAACAAAGTAAAAAGCATTGCTTTAGTTTTCATCGTGATTAGAACAGATTTATTTTGATGCAAAAAAGTTTCCTCCTTGCAACAAAAACGTGTGTATGGAGGACTCCTGTGGGGTTGATTTTCTGCATCCCAAGTAAAAAATTTGCGTAATTAAGCATTTCTGAGATCTCTGCTAATCATTGTTTGAATTGTACTTGTTCTTCTACCTGTAAGCTAAGGAGTATATAAAATATCCAGGCAATACATTAAAACACTCCTCAAGAATGAGACAAGAGTTAATCGTGTTTATAACTCCAGAGATATTTTGCCAACAAGCACCAAATGAATAGTCCAGAAGTTGACACCTCTTGTGCTGGTGATCAAGACATATTGAAATTATGTATCTAGTGTTTGAAAAGTTATGAATTTGTTATATGGTGTGCTGATTTTGGTCAAAAAATTTACAGTGTTAACATTTTCAAACTGTCAAAATGACATCAGTTCCGGTTCTGATTATATGTGTGACCCACTCAGTTCTCTCAATTTCAGTAAAGCTGCATCAGCAAAAATTCTCACTTATAACACTTTTCAAGCTCCATCAATTTGATGTAATTCACAGCTTTAGAATAAATTGCCATCATTATTATCTGCCAGTGGGGCCTATCTGCCTAACTGAATCGTCTAATATAAACCACGCCAAGATTTGTCTTGAGGACTGTCCAGGTATCCCATATTTTAAACATACATTTGTAAACCTTCCTCAATGCACGGGTCAAACTATTATAAATGTCTTGTCCAGGACCCAGTGTGACAAAATTTGTGAAGGGAAAAAAGTGTTAATGACATCATATGAAAGGGTACAACGAAAATTTATGACTTTTCTCAGACTTTTTAGACAATTTAAAATTTGTCCTGTCCTTTTTGGACCTGGAAACACAATTTCAAATTTAAAACTTTAATTCAGAAGTCCAGACCCGCATGGAAACCCTGGGCTTAAAAGTTGGCAGCAGAGACTGAAAGAACAAACCATTAAGGATGCAGTGAATACACCCAATCTCACATTAGCATTTACCTTTGAAGAGGGTTCTCGCTTCTTCTGCATCTCTGTCTGTTTCTTCATTTCAGCCTCTTGAGCCTGTGCTTTCTGTTTGCTTTTTAGTGTCTTCTTTGACTGGACTTCCTGAAACCCCTCATTACTCTCAAACAGGAAGTTAGGGTCATCAAAGCTTACCTCTGGCTGGTCATCAATTATTACCACTCCTGAAATAAAGTGAAATAATTGCATCAAATCAAGCTGCTCTACACAAGGACCACCCTGTAAAGTACTTGAGAGTTTGTCGAACAAGATTTTTGTTTTATAACACATGTGCATCTACTGATGATCAAAAAAAAAAATCAAGAACATCAAAAGAAGAATAATTTCAAAGTTGCTATCATATCAGAACCTAACCAGGTCATCCTTCCATACAAACCTGTATATCAAATCTTAATTGTCCCACAATGCACATTTTTAAAAAGGATTATGCTTACAACAATTTGGGATTAAAACAAAGAACTGTGTAAAAGTTAAAAATTTGTCAAAAATGCCATTTTAAAAAAATGGATCAGATATTTGATATACAAGTACAGATATGCACATCAAAGTTCATTTCTGGTCTTGCCTTAATTACTCTTATGCTTTTGATCACAAGTCACAGTAAACAATACAAATAAGTTCAAAAATGTGTGAACATATCAAAAAATTTAACATCAAATTTAATAAGCCCAAGTTGGACTAAGAAAGGAGGAGGTATCTAATCATAGCCAAATGCAAGAAAAACAATCTCGGCGAGATGGATACTTTCTGCCAGAAAATAAACCATTCCAGTGGCTTAAATGGTTTGAGCATTCAACTTGAATGTGGGTGGTCACATTTTTGAACCCTGGTTCATTCATACCAAAGACTTATAAAAATTGGTATGAACAGCTGCCTCATTTGGCACTCAGCATTAAAAGGTTAGTGTTGGGACTTGACAGCCTATGTTGTTGCTGTAGGGTTTAATGCCATTTTTCAGCACAAGATAGGCTCTATATGGCAGCCAATATAAATGGTGAAGGAAGAACCCAGGAAAACCTAAGACCCACAAGAAGCTACTGGCAATCCTTCTCACTTACCCACACTGGCTGAACCTGAGATTAGAACCCATGCAGACAGGCGAGATGGTGATGATCCGTAACAGCGAGTGCTTCAGACCACTTGGGGCTCCTCAGCCTGATGTTGGAACAACATGACTGGCTGGGACATGATAGTATCCATTGGAGCTTGATGTTCAATTGCCTGACATCACTATAAACTGCCACATTGCAAATATCGTTGATATGACTTTAACTGATTATGGTACATTAAAATTTATTACAAAACAAAAAACGGTGCACAAAATAATCTTACCCTGCAGGTTCTGGGATGTAGAAAGAGGTGTGTGTGTGTGTGTGTGTGTGTGTGTGTATATATATATATATATATATATATATATATATATATATATATAATTTCAGAGGACTTTTCAATTTCTTTTGTTGCTTAGATTCCTGAACTGTGGTCTGCTTTAATGGTTTATTTTAATGTAAAAAAATTTTGAGCTACTGCATTTCAAATTCAATTGAGACCAATGAATGCATATCAAGAGGTAATAATCATAAACATGCATGGTCTTGAGCTAAAAACCTACTGGAATTAATCCATGTTTGTTTTACATGTTTATGTAACCTCAATTTTGTGTACAAAGCCTTAATTCATCAGTCTTATTTGGCAGTTTTTGCAATACTGACTGCTTACGACAAAAATAATGATTTTCAGGGCAAATACAGATTTTTAAAATTGTAATTTATATGTAACTATTTACATTTACAACAATCAGTGAAGCAGCATAGCACCATAATTATTCACAGATCCTTAATTAAATTAATACCAAAGATGCACGTTTCACTCTTGCACCTTCTGCATAGGCACCTTGTTCCATTTGGGTGCCCATTTAGAAGGTGCAAGAGTGCAACACAATCCAACACAGGCTGTTTATAGTAGCCTTTTTCATGCCTTGTTTTCTTTTTCTTCAGTCATAGATTCTTTCAGTGATGATCTAAATTCTGTGTGATTTTCTTAATGAATTGTTTTCATTCCAGCACACTAGTAATTCTTTGTGACTTTACTGTCTGGAAAATGTGTAATAAATCACTAGCGAGATTAGTATATGAAAGGAAAAGGTTCTTTTCTAAAAGAAATGTAATAAACGAACTTAGATCAAAATACATCATGGCTATCTCTGGTAATTATGTACGTTGCAAGTTCAGGCAGAGTTGTTAATGATACAACAAGCTGATGTTTATTATCTTTCTCATGCTCTTATGTCATGGGTGCCTCCATGACTATTAGCGAAATCACAAATACATAATTTCAAAAGGTAAAGTTTTCTCCTTTACTTGATTATTTACAATATAAACAAGATGGCACAACTGTCCTTCCGGTTCCGTTTTCATGGTTTTTATAATTTATAAAAACTAAGGACTTTCTATGTCAGTCTCAGTGCCTTTCCCCAAGTTATTGAAGTTTTCATAGTTGTGATTTTACTGGTTCAAGTATTGAACGATATCAGAGACCGCCATTTAGTCGAATGAATACAACCCAGTTACGACCTCCTTACTTAAAATAGAAGATTGCAACCAAAGAATCAACAGTGATGTGATCTGATGTGATGGTCATTCTCATCAATGAATGTAGTATCTAACAGGGTTTTCCACGAAGGTGGCACTACGAAAAAACGCTCAAAATAGCTGTTGTTTATAGCGTTGCTAAAAGGCGCTTAGCGTGACATCGGGTAAATTGCCAAAAGGTGCTTAGTGTGACATCTGGTAAATTGCTAAAAGGCGCTTATATTAGGTAATGGGTTAATTAAAAGAAAAACATACGCCCAAATTCAGGTCCAAAACGTGGGACAAAATATGGGTAAAACCAACACATGGCAGCTATGAATATTTAAGAAACAGCACATGCCAAGTTGCACATAAAATAATTAGCACATTTTGTGGCATCAACAAATGTCTCTGAAACTTGATAAACCAAGACAATTTTTCATATATAAACTGATGTTCATTCTGGCATATAATACTGTGTTTATGTTTGTTCTATGGAAAATAGTGTATTTATTTGAAACAATGTCACTACAAAATCATATTTCACAATACTTCTGTACCAGACACCTTCCTTGCAGACACCAAAATATCCAATGTCAACCAACATTACTGATAAATGCAATATTTTTTATATGAAGGCACTATTTTTTAATCCTAGTAGAATGACATGTAACAAAGTAAATAGCTGAAATCTTTATTTTTTTAAAGTATATTACAAACTGTTACATATTCTGCTTAATTTCTTTTATTTCAAAAGATAAAAATGTTTTTTGTGTGTATTCATAATTTATATAAAATTCTGCTGCACGTACACATGTAGTAAAAACAATGGCTGTAACAAAGTTTGGAAGCAAAATGAACTGGGCAAACTTTCTGGACTTCAATTAATTAATATTAAAGGCTTTATTAAAAAATTTCCTTTACAACAACTTTTAACTGGTTATAGCATTTGATCTGTGTGGTCGCCTGAGTAAATCAGCTAATGTACCTATGCCAGATAAACAATAGTAGTGCTTAAAAAGTATGATGGTTTATTGCTTAAGTTCGCCCAGCCCCCCCCCCTTCTGCCCCCAGTGAAGTGCTCATTGGGCTTGTCAAAAAAATGTATCTAAATGGTGGAGAATATTTCTGATCACACTAATGAATGCTGCATGTATTACTATAATTAGTACTTACCTGGCTTTAACATATGTGCAATTCTACTGGCAGTATGACAAAATTATTATGTTTAAGGCAAGTCAACACCACATTATCATTTTACAATTGAAATATATTGTTTTTGAGAATTAAGATTTCTTTTAAAGTAAATAACTTTTAATGTATTCTCTCCATTCATTACAGAATTGAAGTTGAACCAGTCTATTGGGTGCCAGACCTGTTAGCATCATTGCAAACACTGAATCAGGCCGATTCCAATGGTAGGATTTGAACTTGCACACACTGGTCACAAATCTGGTAGGTTAACCATTGAGCCACAGTGGCTCCCTAGTGTTGTAAGTATTAAAGGGATCAAATGTGGTCCATGAAGGCTTAAATTTTTAGCCATCCAAAATAAAAATGCAAGACCCATACAAAAATATTATTCTGGGAGAAATAATATCTCCCCCTTATTATACAGACCCTGGTCACTTTATTATACAGTTCAGTGTAGTGTGTGTATATATTGTAATAAGTTTATAAACACAAAAAGTTTTAAAGACAGTCCAAAATTTGTCTTAGATTTCATAACAATGAATATAGGGGAGAGCAAAGTGTATTTATTTTTGTACAAAAAAGTTTTGTACCATTCAATATAAGCAAGCAGACAAATGAACAGCAGGGACAAACTTTGAAAATGAAAATACCCCATTTCATCAGCTTGCTTAATGTATTTTTCAGGTAAATTAGAGAAATTGTGGTTTTTTTGACAAGATTAAATGACAAGTAACAGAATATAGGAAGAGTTTCATCTAAGCTCAGAGGAGCTGAGGGGGTCAGGGTAGAAAATTTTGAGCTTAATACTATATACAGACATCCTAGCTATTTCATTAAAAAAAAATTAAAATTTACATTCCCTAAAACACACACACATCAATTAAACAACTAAAACTGCTCATCTTTAGCAGACTTTGAATACAATATCTGTGCATTGGACTTTATTTTATATCCTCCATATTCAAATTAGATTCAACTGTACTTTATCCCATACAAAGCAAACTGATTCTGTTGGTACTCGTAACAAACCAAAATGTGAGAATCCTAATATCACTTGACGTGCATATCAAAATTAGTAATTTCCCACATTTTTTTCACTTCTCCCTTTTACATTTAAACATAGAAAATTTTCATTATTGTATAAAGTATGGGAATGGTTGACTTTATAATAGTCTAAAGATTGGCAAGCTTTTGGAAGAAAATTTCTACTTCATTTATGATTATTTTGATCAAACTATATACTTGCCTGCATAATTATTGATATCTATATTTGCCAATGCATCCTTTTTCTCCTTCTCAATTTTCAATGGTTTTGATACATCTGAGAGATCATTCTTCTTGCTGGATTTGTTCCTGAAAAAAAAAAATAATCCTGGGATGTACAATCCCTGGCATGTGGGTTGGAACAATAGATGATAAGTATATCTGGAAACAAGCACTCTAAACTATCAAAACAATTTTTCATGTGTTATGAACAATAATCAAAGAAATCTTATGGGATCAACAGCAGCCAGGCTTGATTCACGATGATCTCTAAATTTGTCATCTTCAATCCCCCTCCCCCAAGTGGCCTAAAGCGCTATTATGGATCACTGCCATCTCATCTCTGTGTGGGCTTGAGTCTAGGATTCAGCAAATGTGGATATGTGAGAAAGCTTGCCAGTAGCTTCTCACGAGTCAGTGGTTCTTTCCACGGATTGCCAGGTTTCTTCCTCCACCATTAATACTGGCCGCCATGCATAGCCTATCGTGTGCTGAAAAATGGAGTTAAGCCTCACAATAACAACTGTCCTCTAATTGCTCTGAAGAAATCGTCAAAATCGCTAGAGACAAAAGTAAGGTTCTTATCAGGTGAATTAATGACCATATTTCAATCCCAATGCCTGCCAAATGTTGTGAAAAATGTCTTGTCATCAACAAGGTAAGAAAGGATGTTTTAGAGAAAAATATTATATAGAATGTTAGAGTTGCTAACATCTGGACAAGGACAATAACTCTGAACTAATATGATAGCAATTAATAAATGGGAATCTAGTTCAGTTCTATGTCAAGGCCATGGATCTTAACAGCCAAATGGTTCCAATTATCTGCCATATTGCAGTGAACTTGAATGAATCCGTACAAGTTAAAACTGTTCAATTTGACATTCAAAATCTATGAACTGCATATAAGCGCCTTTTAGCAATTTACCAGATGTCACGCTAAGCACCTTTTGGCAATTTAATAAAAAAGTTCTTATTGTGTTCCATGCCATTTTTAAGCACAAGATAAGCTATATATTGACAGCCTGCATAAATGGTGGAGGAAGAACATGGGAAAACCTGTTTAGAACCACCGATCCACTGGTAGCTACTGGCAAGCTTTCTCACATACCCACATTGGCTAAGCCCAAGACTCAAACGTATGCATATTGAGGTGATCTGTACTGTATTAGACCACTCGAACACTCAGGGCCCCCAATAAAATATCTTAATGTTAATCAAGTGGAATTAAAAATATGTAACATTTCTTATGTTCAATGACTTTCACAATTGAAAGACATTTCCTTACAACAATATCTGATATATCGATGTCACCTACAAATTTCATAACATAGTCAAGATAAAGCAAACACCCCCCCCAACAAAAACTAATGAACCTGAATGAAGTAACAGGAGTAAAGATGGATTGAAAATGATATGGTGGAGAATTTCTTACAGCATAATTTTTAACAGACAATAAATATCGTGTGAAAATAGACAAATTATGCATCTAACCTTGGAATGAAATTTACTTACTTATTATTAAGACTGTTAATGGCATTGTTTATAGCAGTCTGATCATTGGGCACCACCTCGTCCACTCTATAAACAGCATTTATGTTTTCCTTCCTACTGGAATTGTAATTGGGCCTTCGCCCAGCACTACCATTTTTTGACGGAGAAATCCCGTTTTTTGGAGAGTTGGGGGATTTCTCCTTATTGGAGTTTTTTGGACGTTCAAAATTATTTCCTTTTTTTTGATCACTATTAGAATTTCCTTTCCTGTTCTGACGATCATTTAATGGTCGTTGACTGGAAAAACTTTTTTTACTAGAACTCCCATCTCTATTGTCCTTCCCGTCCGTTTTAGGATCTCTATTTTTTTCCAGAATTTCACTACTCTCTGAAGCCGTCTCCCACTCCTCATTAGCCATGTCTGAAGAATTTTCTTTTATCAGTTGTGGCCGTTTTGAACTGGCTACTGACAGAGAAGGACCACCATGTACTTTCCCACGCCCTCGCCCTCGTTCCCCACCTTTCCTGGCAAATCTTGGGGGTGGAGATGAGCGTTCAGACCTCCTTTTCTCCTTCCTATTGAATACAAATGAAATTCCAAAAAATATATAACATAATTCAATCTGACTGACGCTCTACTGATTAAATTTAATGACTGGTGAAAAAAAAGCATTTTTGATCGAAGATTGACAAAAGTAAGGAAATAGTACAATGTCTAACAATTTCCAACTTTCATGAAATACAGGTGAAAGGATGTAGCAATGTACATATTCTAAAAGCTACTTTGTCTTACAGCAATAATTAGTACTCAAAAAATTAAATAGCCCAACACCCAGGGGCCTCTCCAACTTTAGTTCGAGCCATTTGCTTTCTCCAAAAATAAAATTAACCTGATGAATTTTGATTATGCTGATGAAATGAGTAAAAGCGCTTCAAGATGTTGACATATTACACTGCATGATCTAAATCAGACTACCACTGTCCTATGTGAAATTGAGATCTGACTTTAAAAAAAAAAGGAAGTTTTTCAAAAAATACAATTTTGCACTCCCCAACACCCTGCCATAGTTGTGTTTCGGGAAAAGAAGTTTAGTAATCTATTTAAAAAATACAAAAAAAATTAATTAAAAACTTTCTATTTTTGCCAGTTACATGTAGTATGTATCAACAGTAACCTGTAATGACTGGAACTGATGTAACACTATCCCTTGGGCAGTTTAAATATAAGAAATTAAAGGAAATGAGGTTAGGTAAAAGAACAGTTTCACTTGAACTGGCTGACAATAGCTAGTGAGATGTTGCAAGTTCAGTGAGTGATCCCATTGTGCTAATTTGCATAGATAGGATCAGGAAGTGGAATAGCCTATTGAAGGCAAATCAACAAGATGGTAGATGCATGTACAAAAAAAAAGTTATCACAGAGAAATTATTGCCTTGAATGAGAATGTCTAAGCAGCTAAATATTATATTTTTTAAAAATCTCTAACAGCGACATTTCTCTGAAAATTGGATTTAAATTCCTATATACAATGTAAAGCATGATCATTTCAGTTATAGAAGAGTGTTCAAGTGCAATTCATTTTTATTAAATTTATATTAAAATTGTAGCTCTTGCAACATTGTGAGACAATATTAAAAAAGAAATTTTGGGCTGTGGGAAATTGGAATCCAGCATATGTCAACTTTTCAAAAGCCAAATAAAATAACGAGATTTGGACCTGAAATATGGAGGATTATAAGCAGCATATTTTAAAGCACTGGTTTCAATATTGACCAATCTTGCAGGTCTAATAAGAGTGAAATTCTCAAAGGATGCACCAGAGGCATTTGCAGAAACTATTTATTGGGGAAGGGGCCATTGCGGTCAGCCATGAAATTTTCTGGATGTAGGCCAAAATATGTTTAAAGGTGAAACTGGAGGAGGTAACTACTGCCCCTACCCCTTGCCCCAATGTTCGAGTGTACATGGGATGCACCATTTCTTCATGTGACATGCTTTATTTCCTCCAGGACAAGCCCATCTTTTCATATTCTGGTCAGCTGTGGCTAAAATGCACAACAGCCAAACGTTAGACTTTGTACACAAGCAAAAGCCCAGTGTGACTAATTAAAAGTTAATCTTTATCACTGCATTTATCTCGTAAAAACTGCTGCCCTTTTGGGACATACTTGAAAGAAATCACATTCCACAGTGTGTGTATACAATTGCCAGCAATTGATTGGCAAATAAACGATGTTTTAATTTTTGTTTAACTTGTGATGCAGAAGACTTTTAACAGTTCAAATCTAGTCACAATTTACCATAGATGTGGCAACTGTTTTTTCCAGGTTTTATATTCCAACTTATAAAATATTTACTCTGAATTAGTTCTTTGGGGTCACATTTACTGCATGGTGTATATTATATTTTATTCCTTCTTTTAATTTAAACATGGTAATTAAAGCATGCATATATGGTAGAGGACTGCCAATTGTTTATTTTGGCAGAAATAGGGAATCGTTTGTGTTTGCAGAGAAAATTGCACAGCCTTCACAGATCATTTGTGGGACTGAAACTAATTGGTGACAATTTTAATTATATTTTCTTTCCAGTAGTACTGTTGTAGGGGTTTTAAAACAGTCATGAGAATAACGTTTAATCTTAACATTTACTAAAGAAACACGGGGAGGAGGGGGGGTTGGGCGGTCTTGAGCAATATACAATCATACTTTTTAAGCACTACCATTGTTTATCTGGCATAGGTACATTAGCTGATTTACTCATGTGACCACACAGATCAAAAGCTATAACCAGTTAAAAGTTGTTATAAAGGAAAGTTGTAACAAAGCTTTAATATTAATTACTTGGAAGTCCAGGAAGTTTGCCCAGTTCATTTTGCTTCCAAACTTTGTTAAAGCCATTGTATTTACTACATCTGTATGTGCAGCAGAATTTCATAAATTTATGAAGACACAAAATTAGCATTTTTCTTTTGAAATAAAAAAAAATTAAGCAGAATATATAAGTTTGTAATATACTCTAAGTAAAACAAGATTTCATCTATTTACTTTGTTACATGTCATTCTACTAGGAGTAAAAAGTAGTGCCTTCATATAAAATTAAATATGGCATCTGTGGATTGCATACAATAGATCTGTATTTTTTTCTTTTTCTGGAAAACAAAAATTGAAAGACGTAATTTAATAATCGAGAATTTTTTGCAAAAAAACTTGGTAGATATTACGAGATTGGGAGGTAGGTAAATACTCAAAAAAAATGGGGGAAGGTTTTACTCGTAACAAGAGTTGACATATGAACTGTCCAGGCTAGTCAAATTTCAGTAGTGGCTTGTAAATTTTTTTAATGCACCAGCCCTGGGGCCTGCATCTATAAATATTTTCCTTGAGCAGTGAACAAGAGTGAAATTTTGGATCTTGCCTAATCCTGACTGACCAGATTCCCTAGCTAAATGTAACAGAATATTCTATACATAATGCTGGATTGTGTAGCAATGCAAACTTTGGTTTTTTTTGACATTTTTAAATCATGATAAAGCAAGATCATGTAAACCCTTTTCTTAATTAAAAAAAAATCTTCAATCATGCAGCTAAATATAAGTATGATCACAAAACGCAACTGTACACGTGTTGCTGTTGGAGTTTTTAAAATACATACTGAGATGAACAAAAGATCTTATTAAATTTATATGCATAAAACAAGTAAATGATAATAATTCAGATTTATCAAGCTCTAACTCATTGATATGCTCATAGTATATCACAAGAGTTCCTGAAAGACTTGGGACATAAAAAGTATTTTTTTTACCTGCCCAAAAAACTTGACTAAACATTGATCTGACTTCTAAAAAAAGTGGTTAATAATTTTAAACCAGATTCCCTCAGAGACTGAATCTCTAGTAATGAATTTCCAGGAATTCAAGATATGGCTTCTTTCTTTAAATGCCGAGTGAGCCAACATTTCTGTTATTCTTAAGCGATAACAATATTTCCAAATTTGCTGCTTGAACTCACAGGAAAATGCAAGATAAACCCATGCATATATGAGCATTCATTCTGGGAATGTAGTGAAAAGATTTTCAAGCTGTCCAATTTGGCAGACATATTCAATACCATTTTAATTTAGGACTAACTAGACATTAAATGAAGTCTTTCTGGTGAAAACATGTCTATATGACTTTCCATTCAGAAGCATTGATAGCAAGATTTTGAAGATGACAAATGATTGGTGGCCTTAATGGATGTCAGATCAGCAAGGTTTTAATTCAAGACCAACTAGAAATCAAAGTTTTCTGGTGAAATCATGAGGTTAATATGACTGTTCAGATGGTGTTGTGACTAGAGTTTTAAGAGGACGGTCATAACATGTAGCAACAACAGGATTTCAAAGTGGGACACTGACAGTAGTTTTGGACATCAGAATGGTATCAATTTATCTAAGAGCAAGTAGACATCACAAGAAGTCTTCTGGTCAAACCCCATCCATTTTGGTGGAGTAGGAATAGCAAGCTTTTTAAGATGGTCATATTGAAAGTCAGATTTGTGCCATTTTCATTTAGAACCAAACATGGGATGAATTTGTGCAAAATTTTATAGAAATCCTCCAAATAAATTAGTTGGAGTGATACCAACTTATGGCAAAGGATGAAGATTTGATAAATGATGGATAGTTTCTTCTGGTATGTGACCAGTAGAAATCAAAATTGATGTATCACACTTAGTTTAACTTCTATTCCATCTGTGAAGAAACAATATACTGGAAATATTTAGGTGTTAAATCTAAATTTTTTTCTTCAACTGATAAATCATGCCACGTTAGACTGACACAGCTCAACTACTTCAAAGTCTATAATAAGAAGCATGTCGCCAGCACAGCATTTCTGCTATAGGTTTCACCGATTCCCAACATGATGTGGAACAAAACAACCAAACAAAAGAATCAGTGAATGTTTTAATCCAACAAACTTTTAGACTCTGGTATAACAAAAAGAAAGTTCTCAACAATGCTGTGCATTTTGGAACACCAGTGCTTCTGGCATCATGTTACAACACCACATTTTGTGATTGCATTGTTATTGATATCCACTTCATACAAACTCCATTGACTTACCTGTAACCCATGTCACCATCCCTATCATCTGGGTGCTGATCTCTTGGTGGCCTTACAAATCCTCCTCTTCCTGGTGGTGCAGAGTTGTATCTTCGCCCACCTGCATTATTATTTGAACCACCACGTCCTCTGAATGAAGAGCCTCCTGAAGAAGAAGAAAAAAAAAACAAAGTTAAGATGATAGAGTCCCTCAAATGACTGACACTAAACTGACATTAAAGAATTTTCTGTAACTCAAGATTAGGCCAATTCTTACTCCTAGGTGCAAAGTGTTGTAACTATCTTGGATATTTTTCAGCAAATACGAGATTTCACATTACCACTGTGACAGCCATTCTGGATGCAATTCCCTTGGTGACAATCCTGTGTATATATTTCTATGCATTCTTCAAGAGCAGCAATGACAAATTTAACGCTACATCAGTATTCTTCAGTTGGCTGAAATGAGATGGTAACTGAGGAATGCCAAAGGTAGCTGAAGTAAGGTCAAGTTTTTTTAACAAAATGAAATCCTTACTTGTATACTTGATAGGATTGTTAGATTAAATAAACTTGAATCGATGTCAACATTCCTCTACTACCATACCATTTCAACAAAGTGTTAATCATCACAGTAACCTGAAAACTAGTCAACTTGCTCTTGTCAGATCATGATTCCATCAGGAAAAAGATATCAGAGTAAGGATAGTCCAACTAAGGCAATTAAGACTATAACATGTACAATAGTATCAATATAGGCTGCCACATGTGCAAGATATACTTGAAAATTTTGTCTCTAGTTCCCTGGTCTGTCAGACTGGAGAAAATGCTACACTAGACTGCAGATGTTAGTAGTTGGATGCAATAAATTATTAGTCTTAGGTCGTACATCTTACAGAGTGGCGATAATAATCGCACCATTTTCATTTAGAACCATGTGGACATCATAAGAATTTTAGTCAAAACCAAAGGATGTAACTGTAAAGGAGTAACCAAAACATTTCAAGGTAGACATTGGCTATCTCAAGTTTAGCCAGCTGCCCAACATTTTCATTCTTACAATCTCAGTTCTGAATCTTAAATTATGCATGTGGACATTACTTGTGTGCTGATCCTCTATATAATTGACATATCCATAAACACAACCCTAGCAAAGAAGGCTAAGTGGTCAATTGTTTCAGCGATTAAGTTGAAGAATCCAATGCATAAATATAAAGGGACTTTCACTTATAATTGATACCATAAACAGAACATATTTTATGTGGAAACTATCAACTCTCATAGCAGTAAACAGCTCCTGAATAGATAAAAAAAATAACTCACCTCTACCTCTTCGAGAAGGCTCTCCTCTGAGTAAAAAAGGACCCCCATTAATTTGACCTTGCTTTCCATGCTGATCATCCCTAGTGTCATCATACTGTTGGGACCTGAACTGGTCTCCTCTGTCTTCCTTTTCTCTGCGATCTTTGTATCCCATGTCATCTCGCCTTTGTCTGTTATCCTCATTTCGTCTAGGTCTATTATCATTTGACTTTGGAAAACCACCTCTGCCATCTCGATTCCCTCTATTGTCTCTCTGCACATACCTGTCTCTTTCATCTTTTAATCTGCTGAAATCTCTTCTGTCGGGAGGTTTGGACCTGGACACATCTCTTCCTTCTGGAACCCTGCCATTAGAAGATTCACTGTATGAACCACTATTTTCATCCACTGATACATCACTCTCTTCCTCCCTGTCCCTTGGTCTCCTGTTCACATCTTCAACCTCAGTGTGACCATCCTTCTCCTCTGCCTGATGATCTTCCCATTTTCCCATGGTAAATGTCTCTGCCTGATCATTTTTTGATGCCTGCTCGGAGTTTGTTCTTACCATTTGGTCAGAGTAATTATTACCAATCCTTCGTGATCTACCATCATAACTTCTGTACTCTCGTGATCCACCACCACGACCCCTTCCGTCTCTGTAACCCCTTGATGCAGTTGAGCCACGCGCTCTATTTCTTCCTCTACCTCGCACAAACTCCCTTCCCCCTCTGCCATAGTGGTCTCTATCTCGTTGACCAGGTTCATCTCGCATTCTCTTAGCTGGAGGCACATTTCTATCCCGCCTATCTTCTCTGTTTCCTCTCTCTTCTTTTCTTTCCTTCTCAAAAGATTTGTCCTCTTTATCTTCTGGGATGATATCTGAAGCTTTACACCTGAAGGGGAAAACCAAAGTAAATCTGATCTTATACACAACTCCACAAATATGTAAGACCTACATAGGAACTACAACACTTCTTCAAATTATGAATATCTGGGACTGTCACAAGACAAAGTAAAACTGATCCTAACAAGGCCATTACCAGCAATGAATGAATTTCTAAACAAGAGTAATGTGAACAATACAAATGCCAGCCATATATCCAGTAGTCCTCTATGCATGCATTAGTACACTGGTATTCATGAGAGATTACTTATCAACACTGCATCTCCCTACCCCATTAAAATGAAAAGTGTAAACAATTCATCTAGTAAACAGCAACATTTTTACCTTTATATCAAATGTACATTTAAAGGAATTTCAATATCTTTACCTTTAATAGCTTATCCTGCAGAACTTTAGCATTATTTTGAAAGGGTTTATTTAGTGAAGTTTTGTAAAATTCTTAATTTTTTTATATGTAGTACAATTTTACTTTTAGTTGATACCATATAGCCATTAGCTGTTGAACAAAAATACATGTAATAGTACCACCTCATCATCCATGCAAATTAGTTCACAGCTGCGACTCTTCCATACTACAAACTATTATAATTTTCATTGGGATAAAAGTTACTTTACATTCGTGATTGAAGACACTTTTAAGTATTGAAGACACTTTTAAGTATTCATAAAGAAAGGAAATCCTACAGAGATGTATATTGCTGAACTCTGCTCAACAATCGACTTGACTCATCTCTGGAATATTAGTACGGCCAAAGGCAGAATCTTACCTTTCTTCTTTCTTTTGCTCCTCCAGCTTTTCATTCTTGGGTTCAGCTGGAGTTTCTTTTAAGGTGTCATGTTCTTTAAGGGGCTCCTACAAAAGAAAGTTTCTGCTTAATGTAACATACATTTGTTTAACAAAATGTCTTCAAGTCACTTAATTTACATGAATTACTTTCAGCAACAGGGCAATTAAATGAAGACTTGGGTTTTAGAAAATTAATTTCATGGGTCAAAGGATGTGTTTATAAGAAAAAATGTGGTTGCATCACAGGAGATGTTTTAATATATTAAACTATACCTGAAGAGAATTTCATAAAGAAACTAATTTTCATAACATGTATACAATTGTCAAAACACTATATCTCAAATGCAAGAAATGACTAAAAAGCAGACAAAACAAAATGCATTACTATTTTAGAAGGTTTCACTGTGATCTCAGGTGTCTCGGTCTTTTGCACGTCTCTTGTAGAATCATTTTTTTTGTCATTAGAAGCGGTGGAGGCAGTAGACATGTTGGATGCTGTCCGTTTCAATGAAGTGTAATTGCTCCTTGGTGGCAGATTTTGCTGAGACTCTCGCAATGGTATTGGGGGTGGACAGCTTGGATGCTCTCGTTCTGCAAGATGAAAGAGTACAAAAGATCACTAAATGATAGATGCATGTCACAGCAGCACAATATTCTGAAACTTTAAATTGTGCTGGATTGCTCACTCTATCATTTGATTTTATGAGCCAAGAATATCATGGGACATTAAAGCTGACACTTTCTTGCAATGAAATATGAATCCTATCCTGTCCCAACTTGTGAAAGATCTGATGCTCTCTTCAAGTTTTGAGTTTTTTAAATGTACATGCCACCTTATGTCAATTTAGTACATTAACAAAAGATTGGGAGGTGGAAACAATTTTTACAAGCATCAGATACAATTTTTATAAGCATCAGATTAGGTATCTAGTGCAAAAAAAAAATTTTTCCCAGAGAATGTGGAACTCTACATATGGAAAATCATCATCCCCAATACTGAACACAATTTGTCAATACTGAACACAATTTTGCCTGGTGCTTTCCATTTACTGTTCACATGAACAAGTACTCTTAGTGGAGACAATATTTGTATTTGTTTCACTTTATCTTAACAGCAGACACCGCCAAATGAAGTAATCTCTTAGCAATCTAACACTAAATGCATTTTCCAACCAATTGTTTGACTGTCTTGCCTGTAAAACAATCTCTGTATTTTCACAATGTTAATATACTCTTGCATTATGTTATGGAAAATGGGATTAATCAGCCTAACCTGCTACACATTTCTATGAAAATAACAAGCTGCACATACTATGGTATCCACTGCTGCGAGACTGGACTGATGAACTCCATGAGGTTTCTCTCTTGTTATGATCCCTCGACTCCTGACCTCTACGATCATATGGCTGATCCCTGCGGCTATCCGTCTCTTCCCTATTTCCTCGCCGATCCCTCTCGTCTCGCTCTCTTTCCTTTCCCTTATCCCTCTCCTCCTCTGTTGGCCGTTTTTCATCATCCTTCCTCTCATTTTCAACAGGCTTTATCCTCTCTTCCCTGTTAACAAAGTATTAATCATCAGGAAGAAACAATTACACACACACAACTAAAAAAGAATTATTTTTGATAACTGAAAAAAAAAGTCTGAAGTATTTATGTATACATTTCAGTGTCCAAGCTTTTACAGACACATTTAAGACACAAGAGTCTAAAATATTACATCAGTAGTAATCAACTCGTCCATTTATCAAGTCAGTACACTATTGTGATAGCTTTAACTTCCTTTTCAGTGCACATTTTCTTCTTTATTGCATATTTTTCTCTATTGCTAATATGAAACTAAAGACTTTCTAGCCCACTGACTATCAGACTACAGTAATTACTTGAAGCATACTGTAACTAGCATGATCTTTGTAGTTCTTGCAACCCACTTTCAAAAACTAGTCAGGAAGAAGGACTACATTCCATGTAAAAGAAAAATGGTTGGGGGGAGATAGGGATTTTTGTACTGAAAACGGTACAAAACTTTGGTAAATTACTTTAGTGGTGATCTTTATTTGGCCAACTTTCTTAAAAAGTGTTTTCACATGCACGCCTCTTTAGACCATGATGCAAACTTATTCAAATACCTACTTTACATGCATCACAGTTCAATTTGCAATAACATTTCATGCTGTGTATAATCCTTTTTTGGCATTTTCCCTTGCTCTGATCTCAAGTTGGGGGATAATGATTTAGGCCATCATATGTGACATGCAGAGTATCTGATATACTGTATACATTAAAATGTCTTAAGTGGTTTCAAAGTTGTACTCCAAATAAGAATACCAAAAAGACTAAGCTCACCTATCAAGCGGTCGTCTGCTATGGTCAATCTTCTCTGTCTTTTCAACTGGAGTTCGTCTATTCTCCTTCTCTGGGATATCATCAACAGTCTCCTGTACAATGAGCTGATGGTCCAATTCCTTCCCCCTCCTCTCATCTTCTTCTTCATAGTCATCAAAATCTTCCTTATCAGATATGGGCTCATATGGATCCTTGTCCAACTCCCGATCACCTCTCCTCTCCATCTCCCTGCAATATTCAGTGTCATAACATTAGCCTCTATGTATGTAGCATAACCAGCAGTATTTTTATCCTTATTAAATTAGAATATGACAACAAAATTACCATTTACAAATTAAATTTAAACCCTCTCAAGAAATATAAATAAACCCTCTCAAGTTTTAGATTTATAAAAATTACAGGGGAATAATCTTGGGATAATTTTCAAATTTTTTTGATAAATATCGAGGTAAGGATCCCAGTCGGACATAATAAAAAGCAAATTACCTCCTGTGGTCCTCATGTCCCCTGGAATCATAATCTGGGTAAATCCTCTGATCAAACATTGGTGGCCTGCGCATATCATCATAAGGGTGGGTTGTACCATACCAAGCTCTTGGGTCACGTGCCACTTGGTCATAAATGTCTGGACGACCAGGTTCCTCTGCATTTTCTGGTCCTGATCCATGACTGTCAGTTCTTCGTCTCATTGACTGGTACATGGGCATTCCTGGTGAAAACAGATTTTTAAAAACATGTTATAAATCCTTAATGTCAATGAAGTGCTATAAAACATAGCTAAAGATAGTCTGATAGATTAACCCCCAAATGATCTCAATAAAAAAATTAAAATTTTCTTGTGTCTAATTTTATAAATTTATACATGCAAGGCATGTATTAGACCTGTGCACAGATGAAAATTCGATCAAGTTTGACTTTATAACACACTAAAAATCTTACATGGCAATTTCTTGGCAAAAACCACATAACCTTGGAAATGCAAGTTGTCCAGTGCAATTTCTTAAATAAAAAGGCTTATTCCAAGTTTTCACAAAACATAGCCACAACCACTGTAGGTTTTTTTTTCTTTTTTTTTTATTCCAAGTGCATTTACAACTTGATGAACTGGACTGATCTGGAAATATTCTGAACATATTGCTAAAAAGATCCCATGTGCCAACAGAAATTCAAGAGATTAGAGAAACATCCACAAGTGTCCAAAAACCCCACAGATTTGTTTGGTTAAGAGTGTCTGCATGGGATTGCACATTACACAATAAGCTAGATCAGCCCACAAACTGTCAGTCTAAGTCCAGATATGGAGGCTGATTTATCGGACTACACACAAAAGTAGCAGTTTTCAGATGTGTTATTTTCGGTAAAACCAAATTATATCAATTATTAGGTCAAAATAGGAGTGACCTGGACATAAACTACTTCTTAGTTATGTAAAACAAAAAGACAACAAACATGCTTCCATACCAGATAGGTCAAAGCCCAGATAAACAATGACCGTGCCTTCTGTGGAAGAGACATCATCATTGGTACATGGAATGGTAGAACACTGAGGTTTTTGTGAAAGAATTTCCACAAGAGTTGGATAGGTACAACTGGAACATTATTGGTTTCTGTGAAGTGCACTGGAAAAACCGGGACAAAATAACAGATGAAGAGCATAAGCTTTACTTCAGAGCAAGAGGGGACAAAATCATGGTGCTAGCCTTCTTGTCCACAAGGGCATTGTGAACAGCATTATGGGTTGCTGCCCAGTCTCAAGCAGGCACCTTACCATCCACCTGGGATCGACTCCCTTCAACATCACAATCATACAGGCATATGCAACCACATCTGACTTCAAACAGGCATATGCAACCACATCTGACTTCATACAGACATATGCAACCACATCTGACTTCATACACGCATATGCAAACACATCTGACTTCATACACGCATATGCAAGCACATCTGACTTCATACACGCATATGCAACCACATCTGACTACATATAGGCATATGCAAGCACATCTGACTTCATACAAACATATGCAACCACATCTGACTTCATACACGCATATGCAACCACATCTGACTTCATAAACGCATATGCAAGCACATCTGACTTCATACACGCATATGCAACCACATCTGACTTCATACACGCATATGCAACCACATCTGACTTCATACACGCATATGCAACCACATCTGACTTCATACACGCATATGCAACCACATCTGACTTCATACACGCATATGCAACCACATCTGACTTCATACACGCATATGCAAGCACATCTGACTTCATACACACATATGCAACCACATCTGACTTCATACATGCATATGCAACCACATCTGACTTCATACACGCATATGCAACCACATCTGACTTCATACACGCATATGCAACCACATCTGACTTCATACAGGCATATGCAACCACATCTGACTTCATACACGCATATGCAAGCACATCTGACTATGATTAAAACAAACTGCAAAATTTGTGTACCTGCAAAATCTAATTGGCAACTCACCGAAGGACATGATTCACAGGAAAACTGGCAAAGCACCTGTGAACCCTTCTGCCAAGCAGGAACATGAAAGAGGGCTCAGGCTCTTGGAATTTGCTGCCTACAACAATCTTGTGCTAGCCAACACTTAAGCCCTCACAAAGAATCTAGAAGATGGACATCATGGTGAAAAAAAAACGATTCTGTACAGGACTGACTATCACCAAAATACAAAGTTTTCCAGGAGCAGATCTTGGTAGTGATCATGACTTATTAATAACAATGTTTCAGCTCCACCTGAAAATGGTCAAAAAGCATAACCAATCAAGAATCAAATTTGACCTTGAAAAACTGAAAGATCCAAAAGTTTTAGAATTCTTGCAAGCGCTGATATGTGCTAAATTTGCACCACTGATAATGCTGGACAGCCAAGAAACCAACCTAGAGTCCTTACAAAACCACATTCAACATGGCTCTGACTAGCACAGCTAGCAAGATCATTGGCAAATATAGTCGAACAAAGAAGCCTTGGGTAAAAACAGATGTCCTTGAACTATGCGTCAAAATAAGAGAACTAAATAAGGGAAAAAGAGATAATCAAGGAGTTAGAAAATACAGATGAACAACATTATCATGAAAAACAAAAAAAGCAAAGGAATCTTGGACAGAAAGACAATGCTGAAAAATCTGTCAGTCAGTCTGAGTAGAAATGATAGCAAAATGGCATATAAACTGGTGAAAGCTCACAACCCATAAACAAGGGAAAACCACCACCATCCAAGACAAATTAGGAAAATGCCTAACAAAAGATCAAGAGATCCTCAAGCAATGGACAGAATACTGCTTAGAATTGTACAATCATAAGACCCAAGGAGATCCAGCAGTACTAAATTGCCCTCAGGCAGAAGAAATTGTTGACAACCTCATTCATTGTGAAGTAGTAGAAAATGCAGTTAGGTGACCAAAGGAAGGAAATTCAGTCGACATTGCAACATACCAGCAGAGATAGTCACAGTCCTGACAACAACCTGCAACAAGATATGGCAGACAGGAGAACGGCCCACCACATAGACTCGATCCTTTTACATCATGCTCCCCACGAAAGGAAACCTACAGCTATACCAAAACTAGAGAACCATCAGTTTGATGAGTCACCTGACGAACGTTATGATGATAATTCTCAACAGATTAAAGCATCAAGCAGAGAAAATTACTGCTTAAGAGCAGACAGGCTTCCAAGCAGGAAGGAACATCACAAAACAAATCTTTAATCTCAGACTCCTCTGCTAGAAATACCTTCAGCATCTCATACAACCAACAAAGATGTCCACAATAGGATCCAATGAGTCATTTTGTATCCTATGTAAAACTTCTTGACCACTGTGAAAAAGCCCAAACTGAAATGGCACGGACATGTTTTGAGGATCCTCTGGACTGGTAAAAAAGAGCCTGCAAGGTACAGTGCAAAAGTGCGGAAGAAGCAGACGGAAAAGAGGTGGGAAGACAACATTAAGTAGTGGAAAGGCATGGGATTTGGAGATTCCCAAAAGGCAGTAGAGAAAACGGAAAGATGGAGAGAATTAGTTGCAAAGTCAACTGTGGTGCCCCAATGACCTCTTGGGTTAAGGGATTTATGACGATGATCAAAAAATACACCTGTACACTCAAAAGACACAAAAACCGTATTTTTATTATCTTGTTCATGTGCCAAGTATATATCCTTAATAAAAAGACAGTTTTTCCATGCCAAGTTTTACGAGTGCACAAATGCAAGCAAACTGAATCCAAACAGGACACAAGACAAATGATCCAAAGCTTATTTACTTGTGTACAACTTGATTTGAATTTTAAATACAATAAATGGTAAACAAAACCTAAACCAAAATGATAATGGTAATAAAGATCCATTCAACTTACCCTGCATATCCAGAGGTGGTCTAAATCCCATGAATGGATGTGGTGGCATATGTGCCCATGGATAAGATGCCCATGGAGGTGGAGGGCCCTGACCTGGCCTCATCTGGCTGGGCATACCAGGTTGTGGAGAAGTGGGAGGACCCTGCTGTGGCTGAGACTGTGGTTGAGATTGCTGAGGCGACTGTCGCAGGCCACCAGACTGAGGAGCTCCCTCCTGTGAAAGCTGTTTTTGGAAACGTGGAGGGACACTGCGGCTGTACTGCTTTCCCCCATACTGAGCTGACTGACCTCCAGACTGTCAAAGAAAGGTCAATATATTTGTCTAGATTTCTACTGTAAACCTAATTCCTTCTGACCACTTGACAATATTTTTTCATGTCACTTTTTAATCTCACACATTTCTTCATTTTTATATTTTAAAAAAAAAAATCAAATAATTACAACTGTTAAGCAATAAGAAAATGTCAATGATAACATCTATGCCAAAATTCACATCTCTATAAAGTTACCTGACTGATAAAGCAGCTAGAAATCAAGTCTAAAATTTTGTCAATATAATTTCACCTCTTCAACAGAAGTTTGAGTAGATCGTACATTTACGTAAGTAGTTTCTTTAAGACATCTTGCAAAGTTGTAGTTTGTCACATAAACAAGGGTGTCAAGTGGTAATGATGTTACTCACAACTTGCAAATATCTGCCACACCGCAAAATGCAGGAAGTTGGCCAAGAAATCCGAATCTGTATAATGCATTGTCAAAATTTCTCCCAAACCAGTTTACTGAACATGTAATGAAAAAAGTATTTGCAACTTCTTTTCCCCTTGCATCTTCATCCAAAAAAATTGAACAGTTAATCTGCATCATTAGCATAAACTTAAATTACTTCATGTTTGATACTTTCAGCTAAATATGGTCAAAAGTTTAAAGGGTAATTCTTGAGTTGTTGAAAAGATTTTCTTTTGTCAGTAATAGTGGTCATGCATTTTCAAGATACACTATTCAAAGCAATACTTGCTGCTTGTTTTACTCATTTATATATGTAATTATCTACCACAAATATTGAATTATCAATTTTAAAATAAAAACAAAGCATAGAAAAACATTACATTCACAAGAAATTATTAGAAAAGATGGGGACTATCTAAACTGATTTTTTTATAACTCTTAGGAAATGGTATTTGGCTTAAGTTCAGAGAATAAAGAGTCTGAATGGAACTCGTAATAATAAAATTCATCATCATCATTTCTACAAATGTGAAAGCAATTTGTGCCAAAAAACTTTTAATGCATTTTCTTTTGCTGGACAACATTTGAGGATTAAGCAAAATCTCTGAACAGGCATTTTACATTAAAATCAAGCCAATTCTTGTCACAAGCACTACTGTAAAGCTATCAGGTTTCGAGTCCAATTCCACTTTTTCTAGTATGAAAACCAGTATCTGTTCCAAACAATTAAATGCCTGTATCTGAATTTGGGAGTTAAAATAATATTTTCTTTTAGTCAGTGTTTCTCTAATTTAAGGGTAATTTTAAAAGGACTAATAGTCAAAGTTGGCAGGTCTGTAGCAAAAGAAACCAAAGTCATAACTTGTAATTTTGGCAACCTGCATAACTATTGGTCTAACATAACTCACTTTATGTTAACCAAGGTATAAAATCAATACTTTTGTAAGATCACTTAGAGCATTTATGGGAAAGAGCATTTATGGGAAAGAGAAGCAAATTTTACAGCCACACCCTATGATGTAAATCAAGGACTGGGTCTGGTCTGTGGGTACATTTTGCCCACACCTGTTCTTCTGTATCTCTAATACTAATGCGAAAATATATTGTTCACTTCAGCACCCCCCCCATGATGTAATTCCATTAATGCAAGATGGCATAAATTTTGTTATATTTTATTACTAAGATTGTCTAATCTTTGAATCAAGTAATCAAATCTCCTGTTGCTTGATTTTTCTTGTTCATGGTTCATTCAAACTTGTGAGCTTTATTTGAAAGGCTCTCCTCCCCAACAGGTATTTGTGAAATGCATAATTTTAGGATCAGCTGGTCTCTCAATAAATGAACGAAAAGTCTCACATGAAACAAAGACTTTTTTCTTCTGGAAATGTTTCAAAAGTCTCCTCACAACTATAAAAATGTATTTATAAAAAAATGCAACAAATTGTTTTTTAAAAAAAATAAAATAATAATAAACAAATGGGGATAAGACAAACCTCAACAGATCCTGTCATTTTTTACACTGGAGTTTTGCACAAAGAATTTTCAATTATGACAATCTTAAAAGTTCTTCTCTAACAATGAACGGAGAGCCATACAGATGTTACAAACTAATTTTTTTATGTAGGTTGATCTTCATATGCAGAAAATTCAGCTTTTCTTGTGCCAGGCATTACAGATAAATCAAGATTTTCGATCTATATGTAAATTGCTTGCTGAACATGGCAAATCATTGTTCATGGAATATCCATGAAAGGTATCAAAATTTGTATACTAATCTTCCACCCAATGTACCTGAGAATACTTGTTCCCATCCCGTGACTGAGGCCTATCACTCTTCTCACTGCTGTCACTTTGTGTTTCACTAGCTCTGCCATCTGACTTGCTCTCTAAGTCTCCATCTTTCTCATCCTATAATATAAAAGTTAATATGCCAAGAATAATTTGCTAACTTATCTTCTACATTCAACCATAAGCACTGAGCTAATCAATCTAACATTTGCATTTCTGATTTAAAAACTTCTTTTTTCCTCATGACTTCAATTTGGGGTTTTGGTTGGGAAGGGATATTTGGTGACCTAAGATGAAAATGATTTAATTACCTTTCCATATAATAGAATAAAAAATTTATTTTTAAGTTTATAAAAAGAGAATGGTAACGGCAGCAATCTTTTCATGTCAAGACAAGTAAAATGTGGTGCTGCCAACTGCCAAGAAGAGAAATTAGGGATAAGATGGTACAAATATTCAAGATTCTATTGAAAAATTAGGGACACTTATTGCAAGAAAGAAAAATTCCATATGGAAGCCAGAAGAATGATAAAATCACTCAAAAACATTACAAAACTTCCTATGAAGTTACATAACACTACAATATACAGTTGTTTGTATGCTTTTAATTGTTCTCCAAACTGTCTCTGGTCATTTTTAATTTTGCCAAAAGCTACTTTTCCAACATTTCATGGTAATCAGGGTAGGCTTACAATTCCTGTTCAGCATTTTAAAGTCAAGAGACACATTAAAGATTAGCAGAAACACTGCCAATTATAGTTTGCAAATAAACAAAAATGTGTAGAAGTCTAACTAAAGAAAACAAACAACACAGTACATGATGAAGAAAACAGTCTAGCAAAATGTTATGTGATGTGAAGATGATTTTTAATGTACTTTGAAAAATTTTCAGTCATATCGCTACAATGTCTGCAGTGTGGCAGTTTATAGTGATGTCTAGCACTGGGTCATCAAGCTACAGATATGTAGCATGATCTAGCAAAATGAAGCGTTCATATTATGGTGCAAAACTGATTATACAAAATGAATTACCAGAAAAGAGTAGGAAGGGCAAAAACAAGCTGCAAGTTTTATGCCAGAAACTGATCTTGCATCACAAATTACCACAAAAGAACAGAAAATTGACTGATATGCCTTAACACATTACAATTTAAAGGAACTGAAAATACTCTTATATGGCTTCAACTGCTGCCAATTATTTTTTTTTTGTTTTATATTTTAGGAAAACATTTTATATTGGTCTATGGCTCAGCAATTCGGGACATTCAATTCCAATTCGAGAAGATGGGAATCTCTGATGCTGCTACAGACTAGGGCTTGGATGTTTTTTTGCAAGTGCAGCTGATATAAAAAAAATCTGACTAATTTTAAGAATTTAAAACCTTTTTTGGCACCATCTTTGTTCTATACACAATTCTGGGGATACCGAACTGAACTGACACTAGACATGACTGCTGATATGCCTTAAACTTTATCCATCCATCAATCCATCTGTACCAGAGTATCTCTTGCATACTTGCTGAAGGTTTTATAGCTTAAAAAAGTGCACAACTTGTTCTAGAACAGTACATGTACAATGAACATACAACAAATTTCACTGCCATCTACTGAAATCACTGCAGCACAACCATCTGTAATTTTTTGCATGTTTAGATGATGGCCATAATAATTAACATAGTTTTAGTGCAACCCCTAAAAAGCTCCAGGATAAGCTGCATTCAAATGGATATATCCAGCATTACATTCATCTTCAGGAAAAAAGGATGATAACTTGGATATGCAAATCTCCAGATGATGACCATGACTTTTCTTTAATTTCATGCTGATCTAATGAAAAATAAAGAGACTTGTTGTTATAGGGTTTAACGCCATTTTTCAGCATAAGTAAGGCTATATATGGCGGCCAGTATTAATGGTGGAGGAAGAACCCTGGAAAACCCTGGGAAGAACCACCAACCACGAGAAGCTACTGGCAGGCTTTCTCACTTACCCACGTTAGCCGAGTCTGGACACGAACTTGCGCAGACAGGAGAGATGACAGTGATCTGTAAAGGTCAATGCGTAAGACCACTTGGCCACTCTGGGCCCCAATATAGAGACTAGCTGCATTCACAATTTTGTCACCCACCCAAACACCCCTTGGTTATGGAAACAAAGCTGGAGCTGAAGAAAAAAAGAATTGGGGGAGGGGAGAAAAAAAACTTCTATCTGACTGTTGCACTATTTGGTCTAGAGTGATATAAAAATCCTCACAAAATGCACAGTCTTCCTCTTGTTTAAGCTTTAATTTGTCAACTGCTTCCAAGCTTAATTTGTCCCTTACCAATGGCTGAACAGTGTTCTGTGATAAGAACCCAACTTCACAGACTGCTGTCTGAAAGGGAATACACATAGCTAACTTAGCCAGCTTCAACAAATTGGGGAACTTCTTTATGGCAGTTTTATGTGTCCACAGTTCATACGCATTCTGATGGATACCCCAGCTCCATAATGTGATCTATTAACTCGGTTGGGCATGTGCTGTTTTTTGTCCTATAACTAATTCACCATATAAAAGGTTTAGTTTTCCTACAAAACTGAATCTATTACACAGCATAACTCCTGTCTTAGTGTTGTGTTGTAACAATTGTTACAATAATAACAATAATCTGAAACTTTGGACTCAAATCTTGGTTTCTTCTTTGGTAGTTCATATAACTTGGTATCTAACATTATACCCGTTTGATCAGCAACACCACTTCATCCCTCACTTTCTCGCTCTGCCATTTACTCTGCTCATTTGTACTACAACCAACTTTTAAGTCATAGAAAAAAAATCAGTAATTCTCCACCAAGCCATGTACAACTACAATCTTGTAATCTGGAAATAACCCAAGGTTACACTTAGAGGAAAGGCATAAATTGCAAAACCCTATGGTACACAAGTTTGTCTGCTGTAAACAATTACCTGGATTCCAAGACTCTTTTGTATTAACATACTCCTGCATACTCTGTACCCATGCTTTGCAATTATGTTAACATTTTTATTCATTGCTCAAAGATTATTTTTTAAAATTCAAACAGTGATGCAGAACAAGTGGCTAGAGATTAAGTCACCTGCTCAGACAAACTCTGCTTGTTAAACAAAGCCATGTATATTTTTTACAATTATTCTGACACACCCAACTCAGTCTTGAATACTAATTGGCAGTTGCGTTTCCTTGTGACAATGTTCACAAGACTGAACCTTCGTTCACTTTCTCTTACAGAGAGGCTCAAAGCTGAAGCAACTTCCAACAATTTTAGAAGTTTTGTGTGCAAAAGTGTGAAATTGTGATTAACCCACTCTATCCTGACTACACCTCTGGTCGTAGATTCCATTTGTATCTGGAATACACTCTCAGCCGTAGTTTCACTAGGTGTTTATGTAGCGTCTAGAAACGTGTTATACATCACAAAAACTTCTGTACTTCTTCACCGACAAGAGGAAATGGTTAAAGCATGCATGCACAGAAAAATTTGGGGAAAAAAAGTGGTTAAAAATGAAACAGCTGATTTGAAAATCGATAAAATGGACAAAAAGTCAGATGGGAACATGGATATTAATAGCGTAGGTAGTGACAATGATGTTGAAGATTTTGATGATTATGAAGATACTTTTGACTTAATTGATGGTTTAGATGTAAATGAAGTTGATGAAATAGATGGTGCATGACTGCATCCATTTTTCAACAGCGGTTCTGACAATTACGTTAACTTTGAAGGATTTAAATACGATTATGTCCAGAGTAATTTTTTCTCCTCGGCTGCATCCAGGATTTGAATTGATTGAAGGGCAAATGTTCAACACCCAGAAGAATACTGACCTAGTGATGATGTGAACTTCAAAATTTTGACAAAACTTTTAATGATTCAGTTTAAAGATTTCCAGGATTAATTTGTGGACAAGTTTTTTTCCGAGAAACTGCAGGCTGAAGTACATGTTCTAGATTGTGAACTTAGCAAATTGTTCCTAGTATTTAGTTGTGCAGTTTTGGTAAAATTATTATAACATTGAACTAACAGTGCTGTAAACTTCAATTTTGGACCAAAATATTGAAAATTGAATTATCTTAATTTTATTCCCATACTATTTGGAGAATTTCATTCATCTTCACGGAGAAAAGATTCACTGAACTTCATGGTAATTTTTTTATTTTTTTTAATTTTTTTTAAAGTCCTATTTCAAAATATAGTTGTGAGCTTGTACATCAGTAAACTTTAACCAAACTGTGTTGCCAATTTTATTACCTTTTCAGAGATACATAGTATTATGTTTTAAATAATAAATAACAATGTTACAAAATTTTTGTAAACATGGTGAAGGTCATCACAACTTCTTCTGCTGCATGTTGCTCCATTTGACCACTGTATTTAGAATTGCTTCTCAGGATAGAATGGGTTAATTGTGGAATACAAATATGCTCTTGTGATCTATATATGCCTGCAGCTTTGCTTTCAGATCATAAGAAGCTCATTTGTGAATACCTCATTTCAATACAACCCATCTGTTCTGTAGGAACATCAGCTAGATTTGTTTAAAGTGTGCCACAACTGTAATACTAGATGTAGAATTGGCACAATTATCATTTAAGACCAGCCATACATCACAATTCAACACCACGTTGAAATGAGCATCCATTAATTACTACAAAATTTTAAGATGGTTGCAATGGTGGCCATATTAGAATGGATATCAGTATGATACCATTTCCATTTGGTACCAATCAGATATCACAAGTAGTGACAAAAAGATTTTAAATAGTCATTATGGCATCCAATACAAGTCAGACTTACACTATGCTTTATTTTAAAGATGGCCATTGTGGTGGCTATATGGAATCAGCAACTGGCCCAGTTTTTGTTTAGGAACAAGCTGACATTGATAAGTCTTCTGTTGGAAACTTCATGGCAATATAATTTTTAATTCAGGTTGAGTTGCAATAACAAGGTTTTCATAATAAGTAAATGTGAGCAGTCCGAATTGTAACATCTACATTTATAATCAATAAGAAGTCTTTTAATGAAAACCCCCAACATTTAATATGAAAATCCTTTCAGGAAGAGGAGCAATAAAGATTTTCAAGATGGCTACTGTGGCAGCCATACTGTATGTCCAAGCAGCATAAATTTCACTTACAACCAAGTATACAACTAGATCAATATCTGTATAAAGTTAATGGCAATCCAATCAGTAATTTTGGAGTACTGATAAAAACCTCGAGCTATTTGATAGAAGACAAACAATTGACAACAGACCATTCCACAAGCTTTATTTTTAAAAAAAAAAAAAAAACTGGGAGAATGTATTCAAAAGAATCTGATGGAATGAAAGTGTAGAGGTCTGACATTAGGATTGCTACATACCATCCTCAACAAGTCAGTAAATCTGATTTCAACAAGACAACACAAATTTAAACAAGAACCTAGAATTTACCTATCTGATGAGCTGAATTTTAAACTAGACTTAAATGTCCAGGTCCAGACTTAATTAGAAAAATGTAATGGTGTTATTGTAATATAAAGGACTTTCAATGTGAGCATTATTTTAATAGATAATAAAGCTATGAAAACTGTGATGTGTACTACAACCATCTGCTTACTGTTGTACTCCTTATCAATGCCAAAGTGAACATTACTTCATTAATCAAAGCATTTACACTGTTGCCCTTGAAATCAATGCCAAAGTGTTCTTTTACATTTATCACAACATTTGCCCACTCTGACACATTCTCCTTTAATCGGTACTGTAACTTACAGCAGCACCATCTTTTTTCTTCGTTCTTTCATCAAGCTGTCTCAATTTCTCAGCAGCTCCCTTTTTGCGTTCTGCCTCCATCTTTTTCTCCTCTTCTTCACGTCTCTGTCGAGCCCGCTCAATGGCTGAGGACACTTCCTGGTTTCTCTCTTGCCGTCTTTGTCGCCATACCTCGTCATCATCATCTCCAGCCTTCCGTGGGGAGGACACTGGAGGACCAGGACTTTGCCCAGAGCTGGGCGGCCCCTGGCCTGGACTAGTACTGGGACTTGGTACTGGACTGGGTCCACTGTGAGGTGGGAAGGGAAGACGCTGCAGACGAAATACTGGCATCTTTATTTGTGTCAAAAAGGTGTCTGTTTGTATGCATGGATCTAAGTACACACTCGAGTATAAATGTGATTATGAAAAGACTGAGCATCATTAATCAGACAAAAAATAGTAAACTAAGTTTCTCAAATGTGCCTTCATTATAATTTACTCATCCACAATGGGAAAGAAAACATTATATTCTCCAGTATTTTAACAGAGTATGGAATTCCCATTCTGGCATTTTGTAATGCGAGATCTTTTGTTTTTAACTGGGTATGAGGGAAGTCTTATGAAAACAGTACCTATCAAGAGACAGTTTATAAACTAAGTTTATTTCCTTTCGTTGTTTTTTTTTTTTTTACAAATGTGTGAATTACAACTTCAAGCATGTAGAAATAGATCTTGGTTCTTTATCTTCATTATTGCAACAGAGACAGCAATCATGTTATGTCAATGACACATATGCATTAGAACTGTGTGACAGCAGAAATTACCAGCAATTACCATGAAAATTTCCACCATTCTACAACCTGACCAAGTACAGTTGGTAAATTGCTTTCAATAACAATAAAAGCATCTCAATGCTCAAAGGCAAAAAGTCCTGTAAGCATCTGATTACTACAATTCATCTAGAAGTCAAGGACTTACATCATCTGATTGAGCTATATTAACATCATTAATGTTTCAGTTTTTGTTCCACTCGCATCTAATCAACTGTGATTTGTGCATGTTCTGTTTTAAGGAAGACTCATTAAATTTAGAATGATTCACATTTCATGGAGAAAACAATGCAAGCAGCTTCTTGCTTAGGAAAGGTACAGGTAATGATGTAGCTTTATGTTGCTGTTATGCGAGATACAACATGTCCTACCAGACACATACAAACTTTAAAGTATCTACTAAATTAGTACCAGAGTTCAGCTGAATACAGAAGAAACAACTTGATACAGATCTAACACTGCTGATGCCAAGATTCCCATTTGGAAAGCCATACCCACATCCTGCCACCCACATGCATCCTGCCAGAAGGGTACAAACTATTTATAGACTAAAATTGTACCCAATTGTTGATGACAATCTTCTGATTGAGAAAATCATACCCACATCATGCTATTCACATGCAACATAAAAAAATGTGTAACATGTATACAACTCTCATCGCCATTTAACAAATATGCATCTTGTCTAATCTTATGAAAATTTTAACTTTAATGTGAAACTACTTGATTATTGTGACATTACTTAATCTGCAATCAGTTAACAGCAATTCAGACTGCAACCATATTTGACTGAAAATAACACCTCAGCTCTTGTGAATACACCCACCAATGTCTGGTGACATGTTAGTTTTATGTGGTTGACACTAAAGTTTTTCTTTTGTCAATTTTTCCAGTAAAAAAAAAAAGCTTAATGTAAGACTTGACTGTATTTAATACCTTGATGTGTGCGTGTATGCATACACATGCACGCGCACCACTTTCCATATCAGCCAGGAGCCTCACCTCCCCCTCCCCCACCCCCGGGCCTACTCTGGCAACTCACCCTCCAACCTGAAAATTAATTGAAGACCCTGCTAAGACTAATACATTTCCATTCACACTAGTAGACTTGTAGTGAAACTTAAGCAGGATCAGGAAATTTTTTGCTCCTTCTGGTTGCAAGGAAATTTGTGCCAACTTCAAGGTTCATCTTCGAATTGTATACTATTTGGGATAAATACAATCAAATAATGATGTAGCAGTGTCTCTTGTTGCTATAATTTGAATGCAAACATCCAGTGTAGTACCTTGGCACAAAATGCAAATAGCTGTCACAGAGCATAAAAAGTCTGTGCATTTAAACCAAAATCATTTCACTGACAGGAATATATTAAAAGTAACATACACAAGTCATGATCCAGAAATGTTTTTATTTGCAAGATTTGGTAAAATTGGTCATAGTGAAAATCTAATTTGAAGCAGGAGGCAAAACACAAGGAAACAATCATGTACTTAATTGTCTGGAACACAAGAACTACAAAGAGACTGAAAATTATGAACACAATACCATTTCTGACAACATGGAGAGGAAATTTAGATGTGTTAGTTTAAAAGAGGACCAGTCTCTAATCTAAGTGCTGCAAGTAAAGTAACTGGACTTTTGATAGAAGATGGTCCAACATTTATATTTATGTGACAAGGCAAATTACAAGTCCAGGCAGACATATTTGTGGCAAAAAAAAAAAGTCCCAATGAAGAATTAGGACTGGAATGATTGTACAGTAGTCAATTTCATTGTAAAAATACTGCCACTTTTTGGGGATTATCCAAATTTTAATAAGATCAGCCTATTAACCATTTTAGGCATTATCAATTCAGAGGGTTAAAAATATACTGATTAGAATTTATGACCTGTTGGTAAATATTTTCTGTGGGTGGAGAGTCTGCAAGAAAACACTTGTCTACTTGTCTTGTGAATATATAAATGACAGCAACTCAGGAAAGCTGCAAACAATACAGGGACTATTCATTGGTCATTAATCACCAGACAAACAGCAACGAAAATTCATGGAGAATTATGACAAACAAAAAGGCTGAACACTATTAAAATAAGATGATCTAAATGTCAGTGATACTAGATAATCTGTATTGGGTTCAACAATGAACCAAAGCAACTAAGTCTGTACAAAAGATTAAATGGATCCATTATAAAATATTACAATTTATTATCTTCATTTTTTTTATACCCTAATTTAAAATTACAACAAAACCAATATTATGTCACAGTCATATAAAGTGACCATTTATTTATACAATAAATCAAACAATGAAACCTGTGTTGATATGCTGGATGATTCAATGAGGGTCTGAAGTCATAAGGATGTGCAATTTTGCTGCATACAAATCATTCTGGAACACACACTAGTTTACAGTTTAGACTTGACCAATATTTGACAACAATCACATGCAGTCACACCACATAGGGTTGAATTATTTCATGTGCATTTAAAATCCTCAAACATGGGATCTGGTACAGAAATATACTGTAAATATCATCCAGACAAAAATTATCTTTGTCACATTGGTTTCCAATAAGCAAAAAAAAAACAAACAGTAAAACAAACAAATTGTAGATCTAATTAGTCAACTGAACATTTAAAAAATTAGTTTTTTTCACATGATATACATTTCTGATTTTCTAATTTTTAAACAATATGTTAAAGAAATGTGACAATGGGTTTTCCAAATTTTCTACTGACATCTTTTATCTCAGATTTTATCAACTTTGCATAAAATTAATGCCATCAATTTAATTAATAACCAGGTTATCATAGGCAAGTCAATTATTTGATTAGTGACATACAAGATACCTGATCTGATTTTTAACTGATCAGTACTCACAATCTGGACCTACAGGTGTTACAATTAAAGAAATCATACATGCTACTGACGATGACTTTCACATTTCAGTGTGATGATCTCGACAAAATTAGAGGATTTGGACCACTAAATCACATTACCCATAAGGGGTTGATCTTACATAATCAATGGATAATAGATGTAAAGAAAAAGGAAAAATATATAAACAAAGAACAAATTTAGGCAGGATAAAATAGTCCAACCAGGTATTCAGACAAAAGGAGTTTGAATAACCGAGTCTGATATATGTATGTCAATCAATGCCTGAACATCTGATGTTTTGAAAACTCGAAATAATCCATACATCACAATTTTAAATTAGAAAACACTATATCCCTGAATCAAGTGGAATATGGGGGTGAATATAAATCCCTGGTAATCTTTTGTTAATGATACTGTAAATACCTCTTTATTGAACATTTGATTTACAGATTTATGAACAAACAATAATGGGAATAAATTCATAGTAGTATATGGATGGTCATACAGGCAAACGACTTAAGCTATAGACAAATCCAAAAATTCAAAGTGGAACATAATTAACTATGTTAAAGATAAGACAATACCTTGTTTGGGTGGGGAAGGTGAGGAAAAAAAATAGATGGCATATAAACTATCCTGGCACCTCTTCTTACTATAGATTTTTAACTAATAACAAATATTCTTTCTTCAATACCAACCTTATTAGAAAGAAAAAAAAAGGTAAAAGTTCAACCCTTATAAAGACATAGTGAAGCGTACCTCCAGAGCCAATGGCCTCTTCCCTGCACTCTTAATACACTTTGGGAAAACCTGATGCCAAACCAGGAGAGGTACCCAATATATATCTCAATTGAGAAAAAGATAAAAGATTAAATTTCTTTTTTTTTTATTACGTTATCTGGGTTATTTTATGTGCCATTCTCAATAAAATGATCAAAAATATACATCCATGTTGGTTTGTCCCAATTTTCTTCCATAATATTAACGTAATCTTCTCAATTTAATTCATCCTCTAAACTAAAAATTATTAAGGAATTAAATTAATCACTGATCTGAATCTGTTTTGTGCTCCATAACAAAACAGTAATTTCACCATAGACTGACAGCTTACACAATCTTCACCATTGTGTAATCTGTCAGTCTATGGTGAAATTACTGCTTCACAGAGAGAACTATTTGACTGGCCAGCTTGCTAAAGTTTCACTTGGACACAGCTGTTCATACCTTAAAGGTAAGATCTGGATTAGCCAGTAGTGTAGCTTAGTTCAGGGGAGATTAGATTTCTGTGAAAAACCTGTGATGTATAAAATAAAAAAAAATCAAAACCATACTGTTTAAGGCTATTCTTTGGGACACAAGCAGAACTTTGCCTGCCTTGACAGACCGGTTTTAAATAACAAAGGACTCCAGACCATAATGAAAAAGGATGCATTTTGCATCATCAAGTATTAGCTAGACAAGAAATATTTGCACTTTGATTCGCATCAAGCACATATCTGGCATTTGCATAGACTAAGTGGTCACTAAGTTGGCACAAGTGACCAATTAAGGAAGGTGGAACATTTTCAAGATGGCCAGTGTAGTGGCCATAATGGATGTCCAGACAGAACTACTTTTATTTCGGACCAACTATACACCATAATATGTCTTCCCATGAAGGAAGAACTTATGATCCAAAACACTTTTTTTTCCCAAAAAAATTTCTGATAGACTGCTTTTGTACAAATATCAATCGACCTGAATGGGGTATGAATGGGGATGAGGTGCACTTGGGCATCATTTACCTTTTTTACATATATACATGCACATAAACACCTAAATGAATTTTCAAATCATTGTGTGCTTTTTGATTAAAATATGGTGTATTAAACAGGGAGCCAAGGTTCATAAAGGAGTCATCAAAGCATGCAGCAATGAACTCAGGTTTGAAAAAATAAAGAGTGGAGGTGATAGATTACAACAGTCTATACATCATGAGGAGGCTGATTTTGCCTTAAGTGTTTTGAAACAATTTGCAGAATATGACCCTGTTCCCAAAAAGATCAACATGACCTTGTATCAAATTACAAAACTTTGTATACAAAAATGCAAATGAATATAACATGATCAAACATGATGGGACTAAGCTGAACAATGTTACCTATCAGCCCTAATACAGCATCACTACTAACCTGTCCTTGAAGTGGAGGAGGAGCCATTCTGTAGGTTGGGTAGGGTCCTCGTGGTCCCATGAAGTCAAATGGGGGCATCTGCCAGCCTCGCTGTTAAAAAGTAATATCGTGTACAGGTGATCAAGCTGCCATCACAAGTATTGCATAAATGAAAATCCTAACACGTGTTTAGGGCAAGCAGCACATCTGAATAACTGGTCAAATGTTCAGGTACATTATCAGAAGTTATAAACATTGTTAAAGTGCTCTTAAGCAAATACGATAATTTCAAAAATAGTGGGGAGTCTATGAAAATATATGCAAGTTGATAAAGGAAGAAGAATACAGCCAAGTGAGCAAAATATCACTCACCTGAAAAACTGACACATCTCCAATTGAATGCAAATTTACATGTATTGAAACTGTAGCATGGAATGAAAAGCTTGAAGCACACGATTGCTAGTGGCTATTCCTTTTTTCAAAACATGCACATAGAACTACTTTCTCTGCATAAAAAGAGCATAATTATAAAACCAACTTTCTTTTGTAGTTTTCCCTTATCCAGAATCCAAGACCCAAAGTACAAGCACTTGTTTGGCATTGTATAGAAGTAAACCTGTATAGTAATCCATGTCTCCTCACCCCCAGGGCCCCACTTTTGTAGTTTCTTTCAACTTGAAAAATATTGAAATCCCTAGCAAAATGGGTTGCAGTAACCAACATTTCTTAGTGTTTAAGGTGTTGGACTAATGACCAGAAAGTTGTAGGTTCAATTCTCACCATGTTGCAATCAGAACCTTCATTAAAATAAGTGAATCTTGTTCATAAAAAAAAAACACAGATCTAGATTCAAATTTACATACAGGTCTGATTACAAATCAAATCAGCTCTTGCATGTTCACACCCTCATCCAATCAGCCGCAAAATCATCCAATTAATATCCACAGCTGTCACTCAGATCAAAATCATCCAAGGTATTGGGTAAGCTTGTATACCAAACACAATCAAAGTCTGATTAGAAATGAAGCCCACTGAATGATCACATAAAGTGCCTATAGAATGACATCCAAAATGGTCACATCATAAGCAGTACCTAAGATATGAAGTTTGACTATTTCAGCCATGCAAATCAAAGACACACTGACCACATTGTAGGTTTAGGGACCAGAGTAATTTGGATTCATTCCTTCACAAAGTTGGTTTTCTGTTCTAGCCAGTGTAAGACAAAAACCTGACATCTAGCAAGCAACAGAAGGGACAAATACGACACTACAATACTAGTCTTGCCTTGCATAAAGATGCAGGATGAACAGTCTTTCTGGGAGGCTTTGATGCGGAATACATTAAAGACAAGATTAAAGCAATAAAACAAATTTTTTAGATATGATGGAATTGTGCTGTCAATTTATTGCCACAAAAGATACACAAGCGGCACAGGTGCAAAAGATGTTATTGGAAAGGACAAGATGGTGCCTCTAAGTGTTCCAAAGAAAATAATACAAAGAAATGGGGAGAAAAAAAAAGTCGTATTATATGCTATACTTTAATACTCATTCCACCCTTACCCATCCTGAACACCTGAAGCTTGAGTGGCTCAGATGCCAGATTATCAAACTCATATTCAGTTGGTTACTGGTATGAATTCTGCCCAGACCTGCCCAAGCGAGATACCACAACATTTCCGAGCCAGTCAGTGGGCTATGGGTTTGAATGTTGGTTACCACTATGTATCTGGAAATGACAATTTACTTCTTTTGCATCCATATTCACTAAAAAGAGCATGTGCTGCTAAATACCATTTCAATCAGTCAAATCGTTCCATCCTCAATCTTCCAGTTCCTGTGGTATCCAGTTGGTCCTGAATGAAATGAACTAAAATCTTCAGTATGACCACCATGGTGACTAACATTCTGATATACGTCATAACTTTAAAAATCACATCATCAACCAGTATTTACCTAACAAAATTGTCATCCGACTACAAGCCGTATTGGGAATCAGCCATTTGGTGTTTTCTACATAGCCCATATTTTAAACAAACATTTGTAGAACTTTTAATGCAAGGTTCAAACCTACAACATCATGCTCGTTTCAGGCCCCAATATGCAATTCAAAACAACCATTCATACCAAGATTAAGAATCTGAATGTGTAAACAAATGCCTACCTGTGTAAACAAATGCCTACCTGAAAAAAAGATGTTTGACTAGTATTACCATTGCCATACTGATATGACTTGTGCTGTGAAAAGCACTTTAAGGGTACACAGTTAAATAATAATTGTATACTATGCAGAGTACATTTTCATATGCACTTTAAACTAATTTCTGGCATATGCACAACTTTAAACTAAGAGTTCTTGTGTATCAATGCTCTCTTGTCAATGAACTCGTACAAATTTTGCAAGATCTGCATAATCACACAACCAGCAGCATCTCTCTACATATTAGAGTTGGCACAACGAGAGGTCAGAATAGTCACCAATGGCACCCCACCAAACATCTCAAGACTGTTCAAAAGGTTTAATGACAAGATTTTCTATGACACAACCTATTTTACAAAAGATCAACCTGAATTTCATTGAAAAACAGCAAGACATCATTTAAAAAAAAGCCTTTTAGTTAACATGCCATGTGCACATGACCCTTCAATCAAGAGTAGTGATGTCAAGATTCTCCAGAGGGCGGGCTGTTGTGGAAGCCATGCTGCAAGTCACGGATGCACCATTTTCATATAGGACCAACTAGACCATGGGATCAATGCACGTGTTCAGTTTCATTGCAATCCCTCACATTAAGTTGGGAGTGGCTATAACAAATTTGTGCTAATGGATAGGAAAATGACAGATCATCCCATAAGCTATTCCGCTCTATGACCAGAAAAGCTAAATGGAAAACCAAGGATCACGATATCACATAATCATAGCCAAATCTGTCTTATAATAGAGCAGGTTACAGAAGAATTACCCTGCAATTCTAGTAAAATATCACTGAATACATGGATAACACTAACAGGCATGTGTGTGCAAACGTAAGCAAAAATAAATAAAAATTAAATATAATGGACAAATGTGAAAATTCTGTACAAGGTATATAAAATAGAAGATAAAACCAACAGATTTGTAAACACAAGCATGACTCACCCCATCCATGCCAGGGTGTGGTGGGCGGGGTCCTCGATACTGCGGTGGCATAGGACCACCCTGAACCCAGGCTTCACGTGGCCCTGAGGGACGTTCCTCTCCCTGAAAATGGTCACTTGATCCATTATGTCTTGCAGTAATTAAAACTAGATTTAAATATGGAATAGTAATCAAACTGGCAACATTACGAGACACAGTAGCAGACCATATATGTATTTTCTAAACAAATATGAGTGTAAAAGATGCATTTCTTGCACATAATCTCAACTCCAGGAAGATTAATCATTGATATTAATGATTACATTACCTACATTAACTGGTCATTTAATGTCATCATACAATATACAGCACTAATGTGATTTACTAAAAATTTTAATTTATTTTATATATAGTTAATTTTCAGTGTATGATGATAATACATAGAATACATTATATGCTCCTTTATAATAATGGATATTTAAATTGAAATTGTCCTGACTTCTGAATTGTTATAAACCTGGGTAAAGATAAACTGCTAAAGTGAATTACCACATAAGGAGTAGCTTACTAATATAATATAGTTTACAATTTGCCAGAAATCTAGACAATCATTGTATAAATTTAGCATTCCAATCCCAGGCTTTAGATATTTTTCAAGGTTATTTTGTCAACAATGCAAAAAAAATTTTTACAATAAAAAACGACATTGAACAAAACTTTTTTGAATGCACTAGCCAACTTAGTGACTAACACTAATCCAATTGGTGTTTAATCGTGTAACTGTATTAGAACAGTGCTCCAGTACTATCAAGCATTTACAAAACATCTGGAAATTGTTTATATAGCATGGTTTACACCGGTCAAATGTGCTGTTATAAACCAAGAATCCCTCAAAGGAGCAGACATTCTACTAGCCCAAAACAAACTCAAGAATCTAAGAAGACCAATTCTTGTACATTACCAAGTGTTTAGACCATCAGGTGGCCATATTTGATACACAATAAGCACCAGTTCATTTGGGATCAACAAGACATCTGCCTTTTGATGAAAACTCCATGTAGATCTAACTATTCATACAGAAAGAACAAAGATTTTCAAGCCGGTAGTTGTGTTGACTATATTTGATGACAATTTAGGAAAAATCTGTCATCTTTTTGAAAAAACTATTTCAATAGAACAATACATACTTAGTAAAATGTGGTTATCATAGCAGCTATACCAGCTTTAAGATCAACACCATCTCCATTTGGGATCCACTACACAGTGTAGTTTTAGTGAATACTCGTGTCAATATGACTATCACAGAGCAATGAGATTTTCAAGCTGGGCACCATGTTAATTTAGGGTCAAATCAACGTCGTAAAAAGTCTTTCACTGAAAATCATGCATCAATATGACCAATGTTCAAAAGTCACAGTAAAATTTTCAAATGTCAATGTGACAGCCATATTGGATGTCAGATCAACACCATTTTCATTTAGGTCCAACAAGTATTCTTAAAATGTTTCAAAGAAAAACTTTTGTTAGGACCATTCAGTTAGAAGCAGTAGTGACAAGAATTTCAAGTTGAATACAATGATGGCCATATTCTGTCCAAGGGACACCATTTCTTTCTGACCATGGGATATATGTCTTGAGAAGAAACAACAACTTGTGCTAAGTAATGCTGGACAACAGACCATTACATAAACTCTTCTAGTCTATGACCATCAGAGCTTAAAATGGACCATGATCAAGACGAAGACTACAATGGCAATTCTGGACTAAACATTCCACGTTACAATGTGTGCAATTCTTTTTTAAAAATTTGAATTTTTTCCAACTTGCATAAAATATAAAAATATGCAATTTATCTAGAGCTGTTTCGTAAGTATATTTTGCTTTGTGCAAGGTAAGAAAGCTAAACTGAATTGACAGAAACAACAAGCACCTTCCAAGATCCATACCAGAAAATGAGTAGCCTCGATACTTGGGTACAAAGGTGCCAATAATTAGAGGGCAGTTCCATTTAAATATAGATGATAAGCAGGGAAGGCATATTTTTTGTAACACGTATTCCAGGGTACCCTGACAGTCCATGTGAAAAAGGTACAAAGTCAAATCTACTGGTACCTTTTATGGGTCCCAAGTATGTTTTACTGGAACAGCCCTAAACATTGATAGCTGCTAATCATACACTATGATTATGACGTGTTATTTATATACATTTATCAGCTGAAAAATAACAATAAACTGTACTCATGCAGAAAGAAGAATGTTTAATAAAACCGTTTTCTTAGATTTCCTTCCTGATCTGTTAATGAAATACTGTTATTCCCAAACAAAGGTGAAATTTTTTAAAGCTGTCCCAAACAATTCTGAAAAAAGTACAAAGGATTGTATTCTGTTATCAATTTAAAAAATGAGCTCAAATTAGTATGATTGTTTATGCACATTTGTCATCCACAAGTTGGGTATCATTTTCTGTGCAACCATGCCAGACAATTCAAGTGAAAATAATGCAGAACATGGTGCAAAAGAACCAGTAGATTTCCTTATAATCCTTTCTATCAATTTACTATATCATAGAAGATGTAATGTTATTCCTAGAACAAATAGCAAATCAATAATTATTCTCGAGTATTCAAGTGTGAAAATGTGCAAAATGCATGAGCAATCATACTGATGTTAGCACTACAAGCCTACCCCCTCTTCAGAATTTTTCAAAAAAAGTATGATTCAAAAAGCATTGTAAACAGCATGTAGCAACTTTTTATTTCTTGCAATATCAGTGAATAATAGTCAGCTATGCAAAGGAAATGAGAAAATTGCAAAGCAAAACGTTAAAATAATTCTGCATTGTTGATAAAGCACAAAGACTGGGTCTTGCTGCAAATCCTTCTCTGGCCAGATGTCCAAAAATGTTAAAAAAAAACTGATGAACTGGAACTGAAATATCAAATCAGGTTGCAAAAAATAAAATCCCATCATAAAGCCGATTAGTCTACCACGAGTGGTTTTGCTAAATAATTAATAACAAGCCTTTTTGTCAAAAATATTACAACCCAAGAAGTTTAAAATCTGTAAACAAACTGAATCTATGATTTGATTGATGCTCTCTAGTAGCTCAATTTTTGTTCCCTGCAACTGAAGACAAGACTATTTATTTCTTGTAAATTCTGAGTGTTGAAACCAACTTCTGCAATAACAAGATCTTCAAATTAGCTGTTGTGGATGTCATACTGGCACCATTTTCATTTAGGTCCCACAAAACATCATATGATGTCAGTTTGGCTTCATTTACATTAAGGAAAACAATATCAATACAATCAATACAGAAGTAGCAATAACAAGATTTTCAAGATGTCCGTTTTGACAGCAATATTGGAAAAGATTTATTTAGGACCAAAGAATAAGTCTTTCAATGAAATTCCAATGCTGATATGACCAATCATTCAGATGTGGTAACAGTATTTTCAAAATTGCCCCTGTGGTAGCCATATTGGATGTCCAAGATGAACAATTTTCATTCAGATAAGGCTAGACAATGTCATTTCAGAAACAAATTCATCATTCTCAAGTAGTGCATGAGCAGCACCCTTTTCATTCAGGACCATGAAGTCATAAAGTGAAAATACCACAGCAATCTTTTCAATCAGGAGGAATGGCAAGATTTTGAATATAACTGCTATTGTAGTCATATTGGCTCAGAGTGGCACGATTTTCATTTGGGACCAACTAGACATAACAAGAAGATCTCTTGTGAAAATCTTTTCAATATGTCTTTCCATTCTGGAGTAGCAATAAATAAGATTATCAAGACTGCCACTGTGGCAGCCATATTGTAATTGTCAAATTGGAACAAATTTTGATAATGAAAATATAGGCATCATAAGAAGTCTAAGTGAAAATCCCCAGGAAGATCAGCAATAACATTTTCACAATAGCTGTGGTAATGGCAGTATTAGCCATCACATCAGCACCATTTTCTTTTAAGATTGACAGCATAGTTCTGGTGAAAATGCCATGTGTGATTGCGATTTAGATTTTTAACTAGATTTTTAACGTAGCTTTAACAATTTTTTCAGCCATATAGATACAATGTCTGCCATTTCAACATGACTTTTCATTTAGGTGTAGCAATAACAATGTTTTCAAGATGGCTGCAATGCTGACTATATTGAATATCAGATCAGCACCAATTTCATTTAAGCGAAACTAGACATCACATGGATTATTTTGGGAGAAACTGCTAATATGCCATATCTTCTGGAGGTTTAGCAGTAACAAAATCTTCAAGAGGGAAGCTGTTGTGGCAAAAAGAATGTGTAAAGTTTTGTAGCAATGCTCAAAGTATTTTGAGCAGAGTATCGACAACAGACTTGTGTTAATGGACCAAGTGATTTCAAGTTTCATGGCACAGCATTATAAGTTATTTAGTACCAAGGAAACTAAAGTATGTGCTTTGCCCGAGAAAACACCTCAGTAAGCATCAATGGCTGATCCAATGATCAAATTCAAATCACCACCCTTGTACTCATTAGTCCAGCACACTAACCATTGAACCACCAGTTACCAATTCTGGACAGATGTATTGCAATAAACAATCTGAATGAAAACAGTTACGTATTCTTTCGTCATCTCAGCAGCAATGTAAATCACATATGTGTCATTTTTAAATTGTTGGTACTGTAGTCATCTAAAGTCCTAGTAATCTTTTTACAAGAGTATAATTGCATCATTTACAACAAGATCATTTCTAAATTGTGGAGTTATTGATCTTAAAATTGTTAACAGAAAAATAGTATTAACTTCGGCAAGCATAACATTTACTGTGCCTCTCAGAACCCCAAAAATCACAGGTTCTTACATGACCCATCACCCGTCAGAAAGCCAAAGCACAAGAGCTATAGTTCCCATCGAGTGAAATATCTGTTTATTCATGCATTATGCAAATTCCACCACCCAACAGTAGATGCTAAATCTGCTCTTTCATGATGAACTAGCACATCAGTGTATAAGCTATCTGCTTAATATAATAAATACACAAAACTAAACATTTTCATGTTCTGAGACAATATAACAAGGATATACATTTTCATGTTTGAAGTTAGTGTAAAGAACAAGTCTGATACAAAGAGACCACCAGGCCAACATGTATTTATATGCTATAACAATTCCTCCACCCCACCCTTTCCTAACTAAGATTAAAACAGTTTTACAATTGGGAGTATAAACAGAATAAAACAGATTTATAAGAGTGATTAGGTGCACCTACTTATGCTCAAGTTTAAAAGGGCAAACAGTTTATTCTGGGTGTACAGTAATAAAATAATAAATATTCAGATACCATATCAACAATGTGAAATTAAATGGGTATGTAATGAACTGGAAAAACTTTACAGACCAATATACAAGCATATTATGCCATGTCAGCTCAGGGTCAATGCTATATGGAGAAAAGTGTACATTGTGCATGAATAAACAGATATCTGTATCTGCAATATTCAGTACTAATGAATGATCTAAAGCAGTGTGTTATCAGCAGCAGCATTGGCAGAGGAAACAGCTACAACCAATCAGCCTGCAACAGTCTGATGGTTAGTTTACCTGCTGGGACTTTGAATTATCATTTTCGTCATCCTTTCTACTCTCTTCCTCACTTGCCTTTCTATCCTGGCTGCCTTTGTGGTTTTCCTTGGTCAACCTTTCACCAGTTCTGCAAATAAAATATTAATTAGCATCTGTCCACTTTATGTTACAAAAGCCCAGTAACAAATCAGTTAATGTTGTTAGTGGAGGATCACACAACACCTCTTTCTTCAGTGGTAGGAGTCTGTATTTTAAATTAATGTTAAAAAAGCACAAAGATGCAACCATATTTTATATAAAAATATGGGTTGAACAAATTCCAGCAAAGTAGGCTTGTTTAAAGATCTGCATGTATGTGATTGTGTTAGAATTCCTAGAAACCCTTCCAATTCTACAGCTGCTTCTTGCTCACAAATCTGTTCACGTTTAAAACTAATTTCCTAACAAGTACCATCCTTCTTCCAGAAATGTGAAATTCATAATAAAAGCAGTAAGATGTCCACTTTAAAATGGCAGAGAAGTATGATGTAGGTGCCATGTGCAGACCCACCAACATAACCTTCATCCACTGCCTTTTGCATTGGCTGGCACCCCACCCAAGTACACAAATACTGGCTGCTTATGACAAAAATACCCCTTTTCTAAAGAAAAGTAATCATTTTTAAAACTTTAATACATTTGTAACTATTTATACCTAAAACCATCAGTAAAATGTATTAACTTATTTAATGTCAAAGATGCATGTATTGCACTCTTGCACCTTCTGAATGGGCACTGTTCCATTCAGGTGCCCATTCTAAACATGCAAGAGTGCAAAACTCTCAGGCTCATACATGGGCTGTTTTAAGGCGCTTTTTCCATACCTTGTTTTTCTTAATCATTATCAATTCCAAAGTAAACATCTTTCATTTATGATCTGAACACAGAGATTTTTTCAATAAACTTTTCATTCAAGCTTATGAGTAATCCTTTGTGATTTTTGTGTCTGGAAAAAGTGCAAAATAAATTGCAACACTAGTAAATGAAAGAGGAAGGTTCATTTTTAAAAAGAAATTTTGTAAAACAAACTTCCGATTTAATCAAAGTTCTCTCTGGAATTTATAAATGCAAGTCCTGGATGATGATGAAGCAGCAAGCTCATGAATATTATTTTCTTTCATGCGGTTTTGTGTAACGGACACCTCCATGCCCAACAGCAAAACTACATAACGCAATTTTCCCCTTTACTAGATGGCTCGAGAAATCTAAACATGACAGCATAATTGTAATTTCAGTTGGGTTTTTTCCTCCTTTGCTGAAAATTTAAATTTTAAAAAAATCTTTTGCTTACCTTTTTGACAGAACTAGCCAGTAAATATTACAAGGATGAGATAGTGATAGTGGCAACTTCTTTGCACAATCCAATATGTTGGTTTAAAGACTGGCATGGTAGCCTCAACTTCTAATGAACAAATCATATTTCATAACTCTGTATCCCTATATACATGCAATATATTTACTCTGAATAGAACCAGGTGCCCATTTTAAAATGTTCTTTGAATTTTTTTTTAATTTAAAAAAGCAAGAGTTAAAAAGAAAAATGCACCCATATTCAGGTTGAAAATATGGAATACAAGGAAAGTGGGACACTTGGCAGATATGCTAGACATCCTTTTTTTCACACATGTAAAAAAGAGAAAATTGAGACTAATTGAGTTTTGTTTTTTTTATACATCCAATCAGCCAGCCCTAGCAAAGACCATCAGCATAGTCATCTCAGCTCAAAGCTACTGTAATTAATCTAAAATATCATGTGGTCCTTGAGCCTCCTATATTCCAGTCATTCTTAAGTATTTCACATTAGGTGAAGATATTTTCCTTCTGTTTAATAATGTCTGTTATCTCAAGGGCAGACATTAATCCCAGGTTAGTCAACTATAACCCATTTTAAAAGCTCATTAAGTAAACACACAGGCACAGCCAGTGGCAACAACAGAGTTCAGCATTAGCGTTTGGGAGTCCACAAGTTGTACATTTGGGTACATTTCTAAGTATTTATAAATAAAAAAAATGCCATCCTACCTCTATAACTAAAATCATGGGCAATTCAAATCATCAAATGTAGAAGATATCCTGTCCAATCTATTTCCTTTATATCCCTGTCATGCTTCCATGTTACACCAGTCATTTTTATCTCCTATATTATGAAGAAAATCTGTCTTGTACAGACACATGGTTATAACTTTCATTTTTTGGCCCAAGGTACTTTTATGCAAAATAACAAATTTTACATCCAATTAGCCAGCCAAATAATGACAGGTACACAAACAAGTACAAATTTCTATGGAGACAAAGACCATCAGCCTTGTGGGTGATAGATATAAGTCATCTTAGCTAAAAGCTACTGTAATTAATCTAAAACATCATGTGGTCTTTATACTTGGGTCATTCTTTTTCTTTTACATTTTCGAGAAGATATTTTCCTTCGATTTATCAATGTCTGAAATCTTGATGGCAGACAGTGTTCCCAAATTAGGCAATCTTAACTTTTTAAAAGCTCAGCAAGTGAACCCAAAGACAGGCAGTGGTGACAATATAGTGCAGAATTAGTGTGACTGGAGACCAAAGTTATACTTGTGGATGAGATTCTTGAATTTGGAAAAAATGTCACCACCCAATCAACGTGAAAAATACTGGACAATTTAAAAAGACAAAACAAAGATGTCCAATTAAATTTATTTCCTTCCGGACCCTGGCAAGCACTCCCATTACACCAGTCCGTTAAATATTCTATATTATTAAGTACAATGTGCCCTGTGCAGACCCAGCATAACTTTCCTTCAATGCCACAGATGCTATTCGTGCACTGCTTGCAAAATGATTATAAATTTGGCATCATCATCTTCACTTTCCTTAAAGGGATTTTTATTTTTCTTATGGCACTTAAATGGTTCTCTAAACATCACAAATCAGGGTCATTCAACTACTTAACATCATCAGAACATGTGCAGATATTGCCATTTGACTACAAACACTTGCATATCATTCATGTCTGTGTAGTGCCCAAAATGTATGCAGAACCAAATGTGATTATGAACAAAGGATCAATTTTATTCAGGTAGCAAAAGTATCTTCTGAATCAAAGGTAACATGATTAAATTTGATAACAAATTATAGTAATTTTAATCCTAAAATCAACATTTCTGAAAAAGGATGTTCTTACACAATGGATTTATGTTGTTGTTGTTGGGCTTAACGCCATTTTTCAGCACACGATAGGCTATTCATGGCGGCCAGTATTAATGGTGGAGGAAGAAACCGGGAAATCACCAGAAAGAACCACCGACCCACAAGAAGCTACTGGCAAGCTTTCTCACATATCCACATGCGCCAAATCCTAGACTCGAACCCACGCAGAGGTGAGATGGCAGTGATCCAAAACGGACAGAGCTCAGGGACCCCTTGTATGCTTGGTTGAATCTGTAAAATTGGCATTTACATGCCTGGCTGTATTTCCTGACCATACCATGTTACTGCTTTTTCATGGTTAGAGCTGCATTTGACTTAGGATTTAGTAAAGGCTTTTGTACTTCATGCAGCAAGTATTATGCTCCTCGGCTTCTGGACTCTCATTTTTGTTAACACTACTAAAGACACGAAAAATGATCTCTGTTATATCTTGTTGTATGCAAAATCATCTGACAAAAATAAATATTTTCCTGCCACCCATTATTTTCCTTCAATTTACATTTTTTATGATGTTATGGATTTTCCAACATCACATGTAATATTTTAATTTTTTTTTTGAACATTTATTTGGGATTTATTGTCCAAGTTGTAAGTGCACCAAATGTAGCTTTAAAACAAAATATGATTAATTTACAAATACTGTTCTTTCACAGGAGTATACTTGATCACTGAATAGTGGCAAAAATCATGTCAGCTTAAATAATAAAATATTTTCAGAATTTTTAAGTAGTAAAAGGTTAATCTGGTGTATGTCCTGCATATAAGTGTACAAATATGTATGTCCATTACCGCTACATGTCAAGTTTACCAGAAAGCTTCAGTTAAAAATGTTGTGAAAGAAATGTACTATTATACTTGTTTGTGCCTATCCACTTGTAATCTGTTATATGCACAACATTTTTATTGTGTTGTTTCTGTAATCTTGTTCAAGTCAAAATATCCGAGGTCACAGTTTTATAAATATTCATTAAATATAAGCTGAAAGCTTCAATCATGGGCAATTTTAATCACCAAATATAGAAGATATCCTGTCTGATTTATTTCCCTATTATCCCTATCATGCTTCCCTGTTACACCAGTCATTTAGATTTCCTATATTATGAAGAAAAAATGTCTTGTGCAGACACACTCATAATGTTTCTTTTTGGCCCAAGGTACTTTTTTGCAACAATAACAAATTTTACATTCAAATAGCCAGCCAAGTAATGACCAGTACAAACAAGTACAAATTTCTGTGGAGACAAAGACCATCAGCCTAGTGGGTGATAGATGGAAGTCATCTTGGCTAAAAGCTACTGTAATTAATCTAAAACATCATGTGGTCTTTGTCTCCTATACTTGGGTCATTCTTTTTCTTTTACATTATTTGAGAATATATTTTCCTTCAGTTTATCAATGTCTGGAATCTTAAGTGAAGACAGTGATCCCAAATTAAGCAATCATAAAAAAATGCTGAAAAGGGGTGTTTACATATATTCAAATTCTGGCAAATATTTAACACTTTTGGGCTGTATTATCTAAGCCAGACACTACTGTAAAAATAAAATAAGTGGATTTCAGCCTCCTGCAATCTTTGTTCTTCTGTTGTCTTGATTAAGGTGTAAGATATATTCCATGTTTATTATTTCTGGTTTCTCAAGAGAAAGCACTCACCCATCCCAGATCAGTCAATCATAACCCCTTTCAAATGCTTTGAGAGTGACCACATGCAAAGCCAGTGGGGTCAATCAAGTTCAGCGTGTGGATAGACTTCTTGTTTTTAAAAAATGACATCATCACCCTTCAAAGTTAAATATTGGTTAAATTTAAATCACAAAAGATAGCATTAGTCCCGAAAACTTTTCTTCTATCTTGGCAATTTTTTCTGTTATACCAGTCATTTAGAGATCTTATATTATCAAGAAGTATACAAGCACACAATCATAACTTTTCTTTTCTGCCTATGACATTTATGCATTACTTGCCAAAAAAAACAATTACAAATTTTACTTCCAGTTAGCCAGTGCTATTGGCATGTGTAATAAAGTGCAAATTTCTCTGGAGACAAAGACCATCAGCCTAGTGGGTGATAGATGGAAGTCATCTTAGCTGATAGCTACTGTAATTAATCTAAAACATCATGTGGTCTTTGAGCCTCCTATTTTTAAGTGGGTTTTTTTTTCACTGACATTATTTGTGAAGATATATTCCTTGTTTATTATATGCTGGTATCTCAAGGGCAGACAGTAATCCCAGATTAGTCAAACAAAAACCTTTTCAAAAGCTCAGTAATTAAACTCACAAAGACAGCCAGTGGAGTCAAAAGTGTTCTGCATTAATGTGATTGGAGTCCACACAAGTTTTACTTATGGATAGATTTCTTGGTTTTAAAAAAAGCCTTCCCACTCCACAAAATTAAATTAACAAAGACAAAGATGTCCTGTCAAAAGCATTTTCTTCTGGTTCCAGACGAGCATTTCTGTTAAACCAGTCTAAACCAAATGTTCTATATTATCAAAAAATACAATATACATGTCATGTACAGACCCATCATAACTTATATGCCAAGAGAACTTTATGCACTGCTGGTAAAATAAAAATGTTTTACATCCATTTAGACAACCATAGTGATGACAAATACACAAACAAGTACACATTTTACTGGAGTGAAAGATCAGCCAAGTGGGCGATAGTCATCATCTTGTTTGAAAAGCAACAGTAATTAATCTAATATATAGCTATTGTTGGTGTTAAAGGGTTTAACGCCATTTTTTCAGCACAAGATAGGTTCTACACTGCAGCCACTATAAATGGTGGAGGAAGAACCCAGGAAAGAACACCAACTCATAAGAAGCTACCGATAAGCTATCTCATTTACTCGCAGTGGCCTAGCCAGAGACTCAAGCCCACGCAGACAGGAGAGATGGCAGTGCTCTATAACAGTGAGTGCTTCAGACCACTTAGCCACTCAAAACATGCAATTTTCAGTTGACTCCACTTATTTGTCCAGAGTACAATAAGAGAACTTGAACACTATTTATTCCAATATTCTGCAATATTTTACCAACTTCACCCCACCCCTCACAACAAAACCTTCAACTGCAGGTAAATATGCATTTCCACCCCATCACCCTCCAAATCTTGCTTGAGCAATGATCAACTAATAAGCTGCCCTACACCAGACGACAGTGAACAGTCCTCTCTCAGGGCAACAGATGGTGGTGACTAATAGTTAATGTTTTTATCTTACTCAAGCACTCTGATAGAGACAGTTCTTCAATTCTGGCATTGATAATTTTCTGTGTCCTCTGATAACCAAATAATGGGTTTCTACAGCTTTGCTAAAACTTTTTTTTAAAATCTATAAAACATTGTTTGCCTGTACATAAATAGTTTCTAAAACAGATTGGTACCAGATTGATCTTTTTAATTAGGAATAATTATAAAATCTTCAAACATTATGATGTTTTTCCAAAGTTCAAGCAATATATTCCAAATATAGATCACATTAAAACAGCATGTCCTTCTGAAGCTCAAATAATGTATTCATACATGCCAACCCCTGGCAAGGTAAAAAGTGTAATCCAAGTGGACAAAAGGAGTAATCTGAGCAGAGAAAGAGCAATCCACATATAACATAATAAAATTCAATGAGCACATGTACAAAATGATTTATTTACTCCTTTGGTTTTTAGCATCAATTACCGCTTCAAGTTTTCATATTTTGATCTTTAAAGCAGCAAACAACCTGATATGTATAATGATGGAGACATTTTTCAAAATAGAGAATGCAACTGAAAACCTCAGACAGTTCTGCCAACTTGTTTATTCAAAATATTTTCAAACAATTAGAAAATGTTTTATTTAGTGGAATCAGCTGTTAATTCTGATAATGAAAGAAGAGCAATCTGACCTTACCCATTTTCGTTGTCAGTCTTACACCGACTGGGTACAACATTTTGTCATCGTAATCACTGCTCCTGTCTGTTGCAATAATAAAGGGCCCAATTTTCATGGCTTCTGCAATTTTAGGTGATGTACCTTCTGCTAAACACCTAACGATATACGATTCTATTCTTGCACATGTATATTTTCCACAATTTTGGTGTCAGGAAGCATTTGTTTGAAGGACCAAAGTTATATTCTACTACAAGGGGTAGTCAGTGTTCTATTAAGAACTCGGTAAATAATACCCCTACATTTTTTTAAAAATTTGTTTCCATTTTAGTTCTACTGTAAAAAAAGAAATTACCTTAATATTGGAGTTAGCAAAACAAGCTAACTCAAGGCGTCTTTATTTTACACTTTGACCAATACCTAAATCCTTTCCATACAGCCTGCAACGGGCATGAAGCTACCCTAGAATGGAATACTCTATTGTGCAATTCATGTATCTAAGAGGAGTTTTTTTTGTTTTTTTCTTTCTAATCCAACTATGAAATCATTTGAGAAACATTTATTCTGTAACATACACATCAACTTGAATAAAACAGACTTGAATTTACTCCCAGATGCCTACAGAATGGTTCTGTAACTCGTATGATTTATAACAAAGAATAAGCAAAGATTAAAAATTAGAGAACCAGTCTGTTCTGTCTTAAGCCAGACAGTTGCTATAAATAGAACACAAGGTCAAAAATTTGAAAGTACAAACCAACATGTTTCTTGGAAATGGGGCAGCTGCTACAATTAGAACATAAGGCTTAGGAAAGTCACCGCAAGTCTATAGACAAGTGTACTTTTATGTCATACTTACATAGAAGCTGTCTTTTCCAGAATACATTCTGTGCGATTAGTGGGATGTTAATAAAAATAACAAATAATTTTTTTGGGAGGAGGATATACTGAAAAAGCACAATCCAAATACATTTACATGCAAGGTATAATTTAGTTAAAAAAGCTTAAAAATTATGCCAAATGTGTAACAGACCTGTTTACCCATAAATTTTCCTGTCAGTATTTTAAGCAATGCCTGTCAGTATTTTCAGACCGCAGTCAGTATTTTCAGCACACAAATAGTAGATACTATCAATATACTATAATTATCATTATGTAGTATTACACGACATAATGACTATACAATATTGTGTAAATAACTCTTAGTTTGCAAAGACGCTGGTATTCAGTTAATTCTGTGTTTCAAGACACAAATATGCAGAAATTGAACACAACTGACTTAAACATCCTGTTCATATTATAGTGATAATAACCACAAAAAAATACCACAACATAACCAAATTTATTGTTGTTTACCTCCGTTACTTTCTCTAGAAATTCTGTTTTCTCAGCTTCACACATATCCATAACATTTTAATTAAAGCCAATTCTCTATTTTACATGGTTAAGGATGACTTGATATAAAACATTATGACAGACATTGTTACCACCCATCCACTTAGAAAATAAGTTTATCTAGACAGGTGAAGGCAATCTTATTTATCTGATAAAATCTAGTATCATCTTTGTCAATATTTACTAGAATGGAAATAAGGTTATTAAATTATTTTTCATTGCTTCCGTTAACTTGTCAGCTGTACTCAATGACAACTTCATATTTGCGATCAACTCACATAGAATCGCCTCAGCACGTGTTATTTGTTTTTGAAGTATGTTTTGATCACTGACTTCCTTTCCTTTCACCATAGACAAAATGTTTCTATTTCCATTCACTAATGATTTCAATTTTGTATGATTTTCCGATTCCACATGCCGTGAACAGTCATTCCTTCCACCATGTGCACAGGAAAAGTCTAAGTTGCAAACAGTGCAATGCACAAAATGTTCTCCTTTTGACGATGGTTTAAGGCATAGCCACAGAGTAGAATAAACTGGTAGAAAATGGTGCTTTCTGTGTTAGACTTTCCATTTTCATCATCAGTTTCGTGCTGAAACTTTCTTGTCGGCGGCATTTTCCTTTGTTTAAACAACCGGATGTTGAGAATGTCAAAAAAAGTGAAGTGGCACAAAATGCGGACGCGGATGCGGACCAAAGAGACGATACAACGAAACGAAACAAAACAGAAAAACGGCTTAAAAAAATAATTTTAAAAAGTAATAAATAAATGCAACCTCAAATCGTATTTTCAGTTAAATGACCGTATGACCGTACGGATGGGCTTTATTCCGTACAAATACGGTCAAATACGGTCGGGTAAACAGGTCTGGTGTAATGGTTGGCAGGTATGTACATTGCAAAACATCACATTCCAACATTTCGGAACACAAAAAAAATCCATTATTTTGCTTAGGAACAAGTGAAAAGACTATCTGCCAAGTGGGAGATGCGTCAAATCATCACTGCCAGAAGCACACATTATCATGGACATCATTTAGCCTTCAAAAATATACACATTCGCGATGTTTACCTGCCAACCATTACACTTTTGGCATAATCAAAATTACCCCCAAATAACTACATACAACTCAAGGAGCTATGACAACCATTTTCAAGTTCAGAAGTTTTATAAATCCCAAGTTGACACTTGTACAAGCGTTGGCTACTTTCCATTATATTGTCAATATTTATTTAAATATTCAGCTATCTCCTGAAAGCAGACGAGATGGGCAGATGGTTTGACATTTTCACATGCCATCACTATTTTCTACCTATTTTATTTTAAAATAAAGGCATTCTCACCAACATCACAAACGAAACATGCCTAACCATACCAATGTCATTCAAGTTATTCTTATCACATACATCTGCCCCTGAAGTCGACACTCTTACCTTTTATCTTTCTTTTCACGTCTACCACCTTCCTCATCTTCCTCGTCGCTGAACACCAGTTTCTCACTGCAATGGGAAAAGTATTTAAAAAAATGTGAATCTCTATCCTCAAAACTCCATTAACATAAGCTGTCCCTGATCTCTATTATGCTCTCAATGGCAGTAGCTGCTCTTGATTCTCACACTCTTCCATAAAAACCAATGCTTCACAAAACATAAGTCTTTTGTGAAATGAAGTGTCCAGCAGAACAAAGTACACAAACAAGAATTCAGCAGAACAGTGTCGAACATGTCAATGCCATTACTATTTTATGTAACTTGGCAGTTAACTCAAAGACTTTTTAGTCATAAAGTAATATTTTACCGAAGTAGCAGTTCATACAAGGACTCGCAGAATCCACGCAACTTTTGTGAACATTAATACAATATCGATATTCTTAACACCTATGTCTTGCCATATAAAGATAAGACTTGCTATTCACAAAATCATGAATAGCTCAAGATATATCTTGCAGTTTACAAAACTCCTTCCATCTCAACAGTATATTTTCTCCAGAAAGGTTAGCCTGAATCAATAGGCTAACACATATGCAACTTAAACAAAAAATTAACATGAATTTATAAAGACTTCACTGTTAATTCTGACATATTCATTTGCATCTCCACCAAATCAGCTAATTCAATGCAAACAAAAGACAGTGTTCTTTAGCATGGCACTTGTGTACATGTTATTATATAAAACTGTAAGCTTTGTAGAAATACTGGTTTTCATTTCTCTTTACAAACTGCCAAATTAGGGAATTTAGTCTTGAGCAAAAAAGTCTGGCAGGGGAAGAAAGTTCAAAAGATATCAACATACAACTATACAATTTATAAACAACAGGCAATCATGGATACATATTAAGTGTTTGGTGGGCTTAACAATGCATACTGATGAAATAGGCAAACATACCTGAGCATAATGCCATCCCAGTTGATATAATGTAATATATGATTCAAGTCTATGCTGTTTTAAGTGGACTCCGCATTATACTTATGTAAATTTGATTATTAAAATGTTTATGATATTTTCCTTAGCAATAAAATGAATCTCAATTAAAAGTTTTATAACTATGATGGACAGACTGGACAAATTGATATGCTTGTGCTGCAAGCTGTGAGATAAATAACTATGCACATTTCCCAATCATCAATAATACTCAAACTTATAGTTGTAATCTCAACCCCCCCAAAAAAAGTTTGTCATACGTGTAGTCTATTTCTTCCTGTGGGTTAGCCCATCCTCCTTTATCATCTAGGCGAAGGATTTCATCAAATTCCCTGAGATCTTTGTCTGTGATAATGGCTGGTCTCTTGAAGTTCTCATCACCATCAGAACCCTGCTGCTGTTGTGGTTGTCTCTGTTGAGGCAGGGGTGGGGGTGGGTGCCTATATCTACAAGGTACAGGATTGATTGGTGTTTAATGGCAATAAATTATAAGTTATATCATGCCAAAGCAATTGTAGTCAAGTCTCTTGCCCTGTTCTGGGCAGATTAGAACACAGATTGCTGCACATCCAGAACGATGAACAACGGACCATTGCTGATCCAGGTACTGGAGGAATATCAATCACTAGATTCACTTCACAAGGTAGAAAACAATGGTCAAATTTCATCTCTGTTGAGCAAGAGTACATTGGAGCTTCAGAAAGGTTAAACACCAACCCATCGTAACCCCTGGTACAGAGATGCCAATCCAATTGATGAAATTCTCATCAGAAATCATATTGTCTATTTTTCAGAATCTTGGAAGCCTGTCCGGAATTTTTTTAAATGTTCACTGAATGTAATAAACTTCTGTGTGCTCATACTGCATCTTTCTACGAGCCCATACATACCTATACACTGTCAGCAACAACTATAATCCAATGAGAGTAAATGTGGTGTCCATTCCTTCAATTTCTGAACCATGAATCCCCTCAACATTTTTGTTCAAAACATTACCATAGACACCAGTTTTCCTTATGAATTATATTAATCTTTCTTTTCATCACATTCTATGCCAGCATTGTAATCTATTCAATTCTGTTTATGTACAATATTGTTTGGGGGGGTGTACAATGAGAAAGAATTTAATGTACAAATACAAGATATTAGTACCTTTCTCTCTGCACATGTGCACATCGAAAAATCCTGTTCAAATGTAAAACCCCAAAAGTTTTCATTTTCTGGAATTCTGTCATTGTAATAATTAATACACAATTTACATTTTAAAAAAATAATTCACAATAAAATTCTACAAAATCCCGAATGATTGGCATCTCTGCTAGCACAGGAGGAATATGTGGCATTAAATTCACTACACAAAGTTTGTCAGCCATAAAATTTTACCTCTTGAACAAGAGCACACTGGAACTAAGCCCTACAGTCTACATTATTTACCAGTATCTAACAGGTATCCCACTGTGTCATATGTAAACAGATAAGGCCCCAATTTGCTGCCAGAACAAGGCCTAAGCAGTTTGCTACCTACATCTGCCATCATATAAAGTATTGACAGATCAATCACAATGTGCTGACCCAGGATGCTTATTACCTAGACCTGCATATGATCTTTTGACAGATCAAAATTCAAGATGTTGACTTTCTAGATTGACAATGACAAATGTGTTTTGATAGATGGGGTCCAATGTTTGAAATTTTTACACAGAATAACAAACAAGAAAATTTATCACAGGACTTTTGTGTTATTTAGCTCAATATACCTTTTCATGTTCTTTCCAGTACTTCATTCTGCTACAAATGAAGGCAAATAAGACAAAAATAAAAGACAAAAACATTCAAATATTTTTTGAAACCTGATCTCAACAGTACTGTGCAGTTTTGCCAAATACAACCAGCATTTTTCAACAATGGATAAATATCTAAATTTTGTGATCAAACAAGACGCAAAATGCCTGCTGTTAACTGTACTAATACACATGAAATATATTATGTATACCAATATATTTCAGCAAGTCCAAAATGGAAAATGACCACTGCACGCAACATGTTTGTGAAAAACTATAATTTTTAACTGATGGAAATTTTAAATCTATGGTAATATCCTATTTTAAATCACAAATGTTCACATCCACAAAATTTCTATATATACAGAATAGAAAGTAAAATGTTGCTTAGAACAACAATTATGATGTTACTAAAATGTTATTTAGATGAATATATTCAATGAACCATGATGTTCTATAACTTATGGTTATTATCTTGGAAACTGCATGAAGCCTGTATCAGCAATACTCTGGCACTGAACTTTAATAATGGACAAATCATGCAATTCTGATAATGGATTAAAACTATCAAGTATCAAAGCAAAATGCATGTTATATTGTCAACCGTTTCTCCTTCATAATAAAACAACAAATTGTTGGGAAACAGCGCTTCTGTACACAAAAACAAATTATGGCTTGCGCCATTAACTTGACTTTTTTGAACATGAAGAAAGTACATTGTTATTTTTCCCAATGAACATGAGACACCGTTGGAAATATTACCTTGCATCATAGGGATATGGAGGTCTCGGCATCCCTTGATAATTTGGTGGAGGTGGGTATGGTGGGAACCCTCTGTACAGCTGGAAAATATTGAAAGCAAAAACTGTGGTAGTGTAAATACAATACAAAGAATTTAGACAGCTCAAAGCTGATTGAACTACCCATGACAGCTTAAAGGGCATCAAATGAATCAAGATTTGTAGTAGCACTTAATGGCATCTCAGTACAATTGAGGTTATGTATTACCAACTAAAGCTAAATGTTCAAAAACAAACCTTCCAGATAGATGTAAATGTTAATTATAAAAAATATATAGAATGTACAAAATTTTTAAATTCGGTAAATTGTATGTATAACAAGAGAGTAAGATATACAGAAAATGAAGACAAAAAATGATGGAAAAAAATACAGATCAACAGCAATTTACTGGCAAAAACTTTCTCACAACCGATGTTAGCAAGCTCAAGACTAAAACGCACATGGGCAGAGGTGAGATGTCAGTGACTCGGCCACCCAGGGTCCCAGTCTGAAAAGATTGGAGCACTTAGCTGCTACATTGTCTAAAAACGTTATTGTTACTATCTTTCTAAGCTGACATACATATATATCGCCATTCTTTAGATTCAATGTTTCAAATTTTTTAAAACATGCTTGCATTTTCTTGTGGATTAAAACAGAAGGCAAGTAATACTGGTTTATAGTCTTCTATTGATGAAATGTGTGATCACTTTGCTGTGTTACTCAAAGAATAGCCCAACATCACATGCATGTTTTTTCTTTTCAACCAGGGCCTGAATTTTCACTTGTTCTTAGACACTGAAATGAACTATTTTTGTTTATTAACAGAAGAAATAATTATGTACAGTGCTTTCTATCATGACTGAACAAACTATTTGATGGTTTTCAAGCAGTCATTTAAAGGTTTTACTATGTTTAATAATTACAGCCATATTTGAAAAGATTATCACTAGTAAATTTGATGGTTTTCATATCAAGATGCTTTCTGTACAATTTGGTCAATTTCTGTACAGTGCTTTCTGAAAGTCATTTTTTTTTTACTGTTGTTCACATATTTAATAGCCCATCAGCATCACTTGTATGCATCTTGAAGTCACCTATGCTTGCATGCTCTTTGAAATATGGCAAGACATGCTAAAACAAAAACACAAAATAATGTGCGATATGGCTAGTTTAAGAACTTTAGTGAATAAATGCTGCTTTAAACAGATACTGTTAAAGTCAGATTTTCCAAGAGCAAAGCAATGAACCTGGGAATTCACCATTATCTTTGTTCCCTATTTAAAAAGAATTAGGCCAAAAATAATTGTGTGTGTGGTTTAGGTTACCTGACCTCTATAAGTCTCAGCCACTAGTGGGTTTATTTTCGTTTAAAAAAATGTTCATGTCACCAGCCCCGTTCGCAACGATGACTATCTGTACCGATTTAGACCATACAAAGCAGCAATGAGAATACTGTTTTATTGGCTCATTTGCTTGTAAAATTTACATGCACAGCAGTGAATAATAAAAGCATGGGGCATGTGCAAAAAGCGTCCCTTCCACTCGACTCACTGTGAACTTTAATAACTGCCATTACAGCAATGGTGGCAATTATATACTGTCCATGAATCATGACTGGAAATTCACTGACCTGTTTAAGTCAAAACAACCAGTCATTAGTATGAAATATGACTGAATGCTCTGTTTGGTTTTGCCAATAGATGCTGATAAGGATGGATACTAGGTTAGAAGTCTGACACACATAGATGATATAAAGCAAGCTAAATTCACCATGCTGATTTTATTTAAACACATTCATTCCATTCAGGGAACTAAAATGAAACTGCCCATTTAAAATATTGTCAGATGTATGTAAATGTCACTCCCAGAATTTTGATTTAATTTTAAATAATTTAAAAATGGTTTCCTCCATTGAAGGGATTGAGCATTTAATAATTAATACATTGAATTTAATGAGATCTGGAATCACATTGCATGCCTGATATCACATTTTGATACATATTTAGTATGTAAAAATCCATATAGTTTGTAAACAAAGTTCATTGTGTCCATTACTGACATGTGTTTTCCATGCAATCTGACACATGATATGGAACGGCAATAAACAAAATTTTTATTTTCAATTGATACAGTTCGACAGCTGTTGGGTTAAGTTGTGAATCTGTTTGGAATCAAACATAAAATTTCAATTTCAAAGGTAGATGGACTGGCCAAGGTTATTTCTGTTGCAGCTAGAGATGCAATAAAGTATTCTCCTGATGGGGGATCTTTTATCATCACTTTCTATGTAAAGGAGAAAATAGGTCAGAGGCAGAAAAATGCTCACATATGGAGCAAGATTAGTAGAGAAAATACAGCTAGAGTTAAAGGAATATCACACAAGAGGACAAATTAAAGTGTTCAAGGCAAAAATATCCAACATTGCCAATGTACAGATTTCTTTAATAGATTTCATTTACTATGAATTAGCAATTGATGCATCAACCATGTTTTATCCTGATATGCAGCAGCAACTAAGGCTGATTTCATTTGAAGAATCGGACCGGACCTATGTCAAATTAACCAAGGCAGACCAAATAACAGGTTTGAATTTTTTTTTTTTCTTTTCAAAAACTCTGAATTTGTAGCTGATATAGCCACAGCAGACGAATGCCACCATGCAGCTGGAGTAGCTCACTTGTTGCAGTGGATTTCTATGGGAGATATAACTGAGCAAGCAGCAAAGGTTTGTCCAGAGGGCACACCAATACCATCCAAAAGCCTTGTAAGACTGCAATTTGCTCCATTTAATCCTTATTCTTGCTTGGCTCAGTCATTCACTTCCAGAGTTCCTGTACAGTATAAGGTTCAGAGAAGGCAACAGAGAGCATACCACCCTGATAACCACTATTGCATTGCCTTATTTAAATACCTTAAATACAAAGCTATCGAGCTTGAAGAGAATGCTGTACTCTTTTTCTGTGATGACAAAGCCAAGGTACCAGTTGGGGAGCCAGATAAACTAATATCAAAAGGAGTTCAAGCTTGTCTTGGCGTCACACCTGTTACTTCAGAACTGTCGGGCTTTGGACACTGAAACCAAGTGTTGTTTTGTATTGCAAAATACCAGACTCTATCGAGACATCCTTCGTGAGAGGTCAAGTTACTACAGTTGTCAATGATTCAGTGTTTCAGATCTCTCCTCCCTTTAGACATGCTTTACATCTTCAAACATTCATATGCAAAATAATCCAGTCCCTACTATTCTCCTCAAATACAGTGATGGTGGTACTGACCAACGTAATACATTAGAATCAGTAAAGTGTGAAAACATATGCTTGTTTAAAAAGTATGTTAATAACCGTGTGATATGCCCCAGGACAGAGATGTGTCAAACTTGCTGAAGGAATTATGTCCATTATAAACTATGGGCTGCAGAATGTATTAACAGAAAGACAAAGGCTTGATTAAGTAACAGAGACTATCCTGAAAAAGTGCAATAGTATGAATGCAGTATGAGAAATGTCTAAAAAACACCCAGAGTTGGAAAACAAGTTGACTGAATCAATTGAACATGTGCAGACAATAAGAAATAGATTACAGCGGCTGAAATTAAAGGAAACCCCATTAAACTCCATGGATCCTGTAACAATGGAGGAAACTGAATTGCTGTCGAGGCATCTAAGGGAGCTTTTTCCAGAGCTAACTCTCCAGAAAGCACATACAAATTGCCAAAAGTACAAGATTGAAAGGAGATGCACTGAAAAGAAACCCAGTATGCTTTCCAAATACATGAGTGCAGTCTGTTAAGAGTTAGTCATTTTTATTGTATTAAGACTCTATGGATGTAATTTTGTGTTGCCTTATTCTCCTAGGTGACCAATGCTAGCTTGATGTAACTTAGTATACCACAATGAAAATTCGGCATCACCAATTCTTTTATGTTGTCTTTTTTGATTCCTTTAGTAAAACAATATCTTCAAACTTGGCTCTTTTAATAAGTTCAGCTTCAAAATGTGGTATATACTCCAATCCAGTTCTTATTCAGAAGTCAAAAGCACTGTATTAATTTTAACATATATAGAAGAGAATGTATTGCTTCATTTAGGAGGTTCTCGTTATTCCAAGGCAGATATATATTTGTTTTTCCATGTTAAATGTGTACATTAAAACAAATAGCCTGAAAAATTAAAACATAAAAAACAGTAAATGGTGTTGTTTGAGTTGTCACCATAAAAATCCAAATCCACTTGAGCATGTTTGTGAGAAAATTGCCATTTGTTTGCAGAAGGTTCTTGGTGCTACGTTTAGAAATGGACTGAGAGCACCTGGGGTCTTCTTCCATCAACAAAACTTGTTACATAAATACATAAAGATGCTTACTCGCGGTGAACATAAATTATAATAAATACATATCTGTATTTATGGAAAAAAAGGCATACCATATTACCCTACTTTTGTGGGTGATGTAAACCTGAACCACATGCATAATTTTTTTTTTTTGGCCTTACTAATAGCACAAGGCAACTCAGACTAAAAATACCTACAGTAAAAAGAGTCTGACAACTTACATAATGTGGCATCATTCCTCTGAACTGTGGAGGCATTCCCATAGGTGGAGGCCCCATGCTCATGGGCCCCTGGCTACCCCCCGGCCTTAAAGGCATGGGGGACTGCTGGGGGTGGGGGCCCAGGGCAGGGCCATCCCCACCGGTCATCTGGGGGCCATTCGGCTGTATTTCGCTCTGGTTCGGCTGCGATTGTGACAAGGGAGGTGATTCGCTCTCTGTCTTTTGCTGCTGCTGTTGCATGACGCCACGACCACCTCCTTCTCGCCAATTCCCTACATCTGAAAACAGAAAAAAAGACTTTGCACACAATTTTTTTGTACAAACATGGACAAAGTCATACAAGTGACCTGCATCTGCCATTAAATGGAGCGTTAGAAACAGTTTAAGGCCTTTTTGTGTGGATACATTCAAAACCCATCGTAATTGATATTAACTGAGAAAATCACATACTTTCTTTAAAAAAAAAACAAACTAAACCCAATCCAATTCAAAACAACCCACAAGTACCTCTAAGGACTGACACATTCATGGGCTACAACTTTATATGATCTTTTGCCAAGTTATGCATCAGCTAGTGGAATAGGTATTGTCATAATAGTGTAGTGATAGAAAACTTGAATGGCATCATTTTGTGTACAATGAACATGAGGATTTGTTTTTGTTATTGTAGGGTTTTACACCATTTTTCAGCACAAGATAGGCTCTACATGGCAGCCAGTATTATTAGTGGAGGAAGAACAGAGAAAACCCCAAAAAGAACCACTGACCCACAAGAAGCTAGTGGCAAACTTTCTCACATACCCATATTGGCCAAACCGGAGTCTCAAACTCAGACAGAGGTAAGTGACCATAACTGTGAGCGCTTAAAACCACTTGGCGACCCTGAACATGATTAACCGAATGGGATAAACCAATACAACAAAGAAATACCAACAGTATCTTTTTTTAATGCTATCAAGATCAAAGTTATTGAATTCAGCACCTCAAATATGGCACTTATCAATTACTGGAAGCTCTAGAGTTGGCATGATCGAAATTTATCTACTCTACATCTGTGATTTTCACAAACTGGGTAACAAGCTTCAACAAGCAACCAGATATACACATACACACATATATGGTTGAGCCACTAAAGAGATTTTTTTTAAAAAAGATTTTTGAAATTTTTAAAGTTAAAAGAAACTAAAAACTGATGAAATACATTTATTTTCATCTGCAACTCCAAATACAATAAAGTTACGTAAGTGACGGAGGTACAAAATTCACTACATCTGCGATCCAAGAATTCAATCCATGTTCTTTTTTTGATGGATCTTGCAATCAATTACTCACTTTTGAATACTCTTTATGTCGTTACCTTGTAGATCAAGATTTAATGCAGGCATATGCAACTGATGGCCCACTATCTGGTTTTGTCCAATTATTTAGATCATAGGGTGTGGCTTTGAAAAATCGCTTATGAAGGCTATGCCCTAGAGAAAGTTGTAAATGCCTAATATAATGAAAAAGAAAGGATAAAAACTTGTTCCTGAAATTAACAATGAATATCCTCAACTTGTAAGTGAACTTGAACTGTTGAAATTTCAATGAAAAATGAATAATGCCACTGGGGTTATGCAATAAGTTATAATTTTTTTTAAAAAATCTCTAAAATTTTCAGCCATTCAAAATTACTAATTTAAAAGTTGTAGGAAGTAGTAACAAATTTAATGGCAGATCAGCTTCATTTAAACAAACATTAAACCTTATACACGTGGGAAGCTAAATTTGTTTTGTCAAATTCTGTCAGCAGGTTTTAGGAAGTTGCTTTAATGCTCTTCTATTTTTATCTACAGTATCCATATCTGATGGTGAATCAAAATTATCTGTAAATGTATGACTGGCCTTTATGCCTGGATGCACTTGGCCATGTTTAATCAATATTGGTCCAATGGTTTTTGTGAAGCTGCAAAAAGCATGACATGTTGAAAGAAGACAGATGGGAATCATGCAACATGCAGGGACACACCATTAGCTGGACAGGCCCAACAGTCAGATAAGCTTAAGTTATAAGTTCGTGTAGATTCTGACAAATGTAAAAGGGATGGTCTCTTTTCATCAACAGAAAATACCTATATAAAGCCCTACCTGGATGATTAGCGTTTGAAGTTAACTACAATCTGCCCGGTCATCTGCAAAATTGCTTTATAAGCATCAATTCAATTTTGGATTTCCAGTTTTTCAAGACCACCAAATTTTTCAAGACTGACAGTGCAGAACCCAAAATATAACAAGCCTACAAAAACTCTAGTAAAACCATCTCAACATGAAAGAAAAATCAGGAGAAATGTCATGAATACCATGCAAGGCAAAAATACAAATAGTGAATTCTGCTAGTTTTATCTTACTTTGCGGCCGCAAGCTTGGCCCTGGTCCATATTGCGGCTCCTTGTTTTCCTCCTTCTTGTTTACTTCCTTCTCTTTCTCGTCCCCAGATGCAGCTAGAGTTGGAAACTCCTGCTGAAATAAGGGGGATTGGTGCCCCACAACCCCCTTGGCTGCTGGCTCGCCCATCATAACACTGCTCCATGACTTGCCCCCTGCTGCTGTGTTGGTGCTCCCAGATGAGGGAGTTGTTTGCCCCTGCTGCTGCTGCTGTTGTTGTTGTTGTTGCTGTACTGTTACCGTAGATGCCCCTGTTGTTGAACCTGTCTGCTGCTGATAAGAGATTTCAATGGTCAAGGTTAACTGTTCTTCAAATGTGTAACAATACACCAATGTCTGATTGATAGCAATTCAACAAATTGGGACCAAGACAATCTATCAATAGGCAAAACATTTGAGATTAAGTAGAGATTAATAGCCTGAAACGAAAAAGTTTGAATGACAACAATCCCAGGACAATAAGGGTTGGGAACCATCTTGGTCTCCTGGAGCTATTGGGCTCTGGATATCTAAAAAGGATTTAACAAGTTCATGGATTGTATTTTGTAACTGCTGAGAAACCAACTTTGAGATTGATATATTTTATTTATTACAGGACATGTTTGTAAGCATACTATGAATTCTTAATAAATCTACAATTTCAAAGATAAAACAGTTGATTAAAACATTCAGTAGCCATCAAGGCAAAAATAGAAACTTGCAATGATACATATACATAATAGTCTTACTCTGAAGTAGTTCTGGAGGGTTTCAAAACAGTTGCCATTTTTTGCATTACAAGCTTCTTTTCTCAAAAACAAGACCTGTAATTTTGCTTTTTGTTTTTCAGCTCTTGTATGAATATTTCTTGTATTAAATTCATTTTGCTCTCATTTCTCAATGATTTTCTGACTTCAAATGGTATACTCCCCCCCCAACCCAAGCATAATCTTGCTATTACATACAATTCAGATCACACATTCTATGGATGTTTCTTTTTCTTAAATCAGACTAACATATATACCCCCATCATATTCATTATCCTGGAGCAATTCCCATTTAAACTTGTTTCTTTCTCCCTTTTCAAGTGATCTGATGTCTATACTGCAATACCTTTTATGCAACTGATTTCTCCAGTATGCCATGACACTTTTCAATTGCTAAGACCATTAAAAATGACAAGACATTGTTCAGAACAACGAATCAAAATGTAATTGACGAATCCTTCAATCATGATGGCTATATCTAATGAAAAACTTCAATGCAGAGTACAAATAACGGAATTTGTACAAATAATACATGAAAGAATCTTAAAATTCAAAAAACTTTGTCAATAGCCCTTTTTCACAATTTAATGGGCACATAAAATTAAGAAAAATGTACAATTCAAATACAGAAGAATCTACATTTTATGTGAGACAAGATTTATCATCAAAGTAGAACTTCAGATCACAAACAGAAAGAACAATTCTGTGTTCTGGAATTTCAACAAAAAAGCATGGTAAAAGTTATTTGCTTCTCTTTTTTTTTAATAAATAAGACAATAAAAAAGGCAAAACAATTTATTTATAAGCAATGCAATATGGCAAAAACTAAAATCATAAATATGCAATCCTATGGATTTTTGTACCAAGCCATAAAATTTAAGATATATTACCAAAAGCTGAATTTCTAAAAATAGATGCACCACATGGCATGCATGGTGTCATATATGCTCTTGGCTGTAAGCCAATTCAATTTTGAAATAATAGTAAGATAACTACCACTAGAAGAATCAATTTCATCTGTCCACTTTCCAAACTCTCAACAAAATATTATTATTTACTTTTGAATGAAAGATGAAGCTGTAAAGTTCAGGTTATTCATCCAAGACCACTTATTTTGAACGGATAAACTCTGGGGACTGATGCTGATGTCCATGTTGCACGGGTTGTTTCAAAATGGTTTAGAGATGTTTATGATGCCATATTCTAGTTGAAGTTTTAAAAAAATGTAAAATAAATGTCCTACCTATTTTGTGATCTATATACTCCTTCAGTCAAAATGAATTACAGGATAGTTTGTTTTATTTTTTGAAGTCACATAGCCAAAATACATGCAGATTATCTCTCCATCCAAATATACAGTGGAACCCCGCTATAACGCGATGATCGGGGTCCATAAAATTGGATCGTGTTAAAAGCGGGGTCGTGTTAATGCGGGGTTTACAATATTTAACTTTTTTCCCCGAGAACATATACATGTACGTGTATACATGTACAATGATCAAAAGTCTGCTTATCATCAGATGAATATTAACTGGATTGCATTAAGATATATTCAAAATAATCGATGGCTAAGATATTTAGGGGGTTATTACTGTGCATTAAAAACATTTACTAATTTTTATTTGTTTGAACGATAATACAGATTGACCGATAATGCCAGACTATCGCTATATCATGAAAAGTGTATCAACACTGTATGCTACCGTGCCGTCGTGGCATACAGTTCATCCAAAATGGATGTAATTTCATTGAAAATTGTACAGATTTAAATATTCAATAATTTTGTAATAGTCTGAATTCATCGTGTAAAATATAGGATGAACAAACTATTGAAACCATTTACTTGCCGTCTGATATCGTACGGTCATTGCATGCAGCTTTTCCCCGGGTCTACATACGGTGTCTGTATAAATTTCATACCGCCAAAATTTTATCATATGCGACAGCTGCAAGAATAATTAACAATCAAAGCACGATTTCAGCGTGCAAATAACTTTTATTTCAGATTTTGTGAACATCAAAAGAAGCATGTGAAAACTGCTAAATTAATCATTGCCCAAAGTGCCAAGTCAGTGTGGTCCCAAATTTAAATTTCATCATTTCTTGAAAAATATATTCAATGACGTTTGCTTCTTTGCCGCGAACTGTTGGGTTCTAGCCAAGTCAAGAGTGTTTCTTGATTGAATGACTTTGACGCTGTCAACATCTTTTGTTTCCAGACACCTTAAACTTGCTTCTAAATATACTACTGCTTCAGACACTTTTGGTGGGGGGGAGTTGATGTGCCCTCGTCATCGTTATCATTATCGTCACTGGTTTCAGGTTTTGATTGTGCAGCTTCATTCTTCCTCCTGACATTTGTAAAAATTTCGTCATTTGATATGTGGTCATATATAGGGCAGATGTCATCTACTGAATACAAATTAAGGATATCATGATGTCTGTGCTCGTATTTTTTTGGAGTGCTTCTTTTGCTAAACATACGTCGTCTTTAAGCTGAGTTTTTTATTTGCCCTTCTTTAGTTGACCTAGGGCATACAGTTTCTCTTTAGCAGAAAACGACTTGCGTTTTTGAACCTGCTTTTCCATAACAGTAAAAAAAAAATTTATATATAAGCAAACAACGTACACAGATAAAGCTCGATAACTAAGTAATGAAGGCCTGCAATGGTTATGAATCACTTTTTATTTAAAACAAAATTAAGCCGAATGGAGGTACAATTTCAAGCCCTTTTAATTTACAGATAATAAAGTGGATATTATTTACTTTGAACTGCTTGTTATTTGACCACAATGCCAAGCACAGTATACATGTCGGCGGCTTTCGTCCTTTGATATTTATTAAATTATGCGACTCTTGTATCCACCACCACTTGGTCTGCGGCTTGATTGCAGCTAAATAAGAAGCCCATGTCGGCTATTGTTTGATCAACGACTGTCTACAGAATTCACGGAAGACAATCACAAAGACGATTTACCGGCTTTACTCAGGGATCCATAATAAGTAACACTTCCGATAATGTTTATTTTGGCTTAACAATTCAAAAACCTACTGAAACCAATTTTCTCTTCTAGAGTGGAATACGGAGCTTCACCACAACCTGTTCAAATTGATAAATTTCAGAAGCCAAGCATTGTACACTATTTCTCATGCGTTATATATATCGTATTATTTTAAAATTCATACACGATCACTTCTCCAAAATCACTTAAAGAACCTGGATAAATTGTTAAGTTCCGATCGTTTATTATTAAAAGCAATACGCAAATTCTTCCACCAAATTATAATAAACGTTTTACACACTATTTCTCGTACAATAAACAAATATTTTCACGGTCCCATAAAAATAAACGTAAATTAATTTCAAATTTCAGGAATCAAACCACGATAATATTATTTTAAAAATCACAACTAATCTCATGCCCAAAATGAAGTTAATTTCTTGTGGGTTTTTTTTTTTTTTCTCTAAAAAAATTTTCCATGTGTGAATGAATATACGAAATTTCGGGAGTCATGCTACGATCGCGTTATATCCGAATTCGCGTTAATGCGGGGCGCGTTATAGCGGGGTTCCACTGTATTTTCAAATACATCACACATGAACATATACACAAAGAAAAACAGAGGGTCCTCAACAGATTTCAAAACTGAGGTCAGGAACCAATTTACTCATGACCCCAAAATCTTCAGCCACAATAATAATCTCTAGAGTTAATTTTTTTAATAATGAACTCACTACAAGGTTCATGTGCCAAAACTGATGTTTAAGATTTCTCATCTCCAATGTCCCCAAGAATATTTAAAAGAAAATTTCTGAGTCTTTTCAGTTGTTTCCCCAACAATAAATTCATTTCTTCTAGGTTCAATTATCACATTTATGAATGAAATTTAAAAAAAACAAAACATTTCAGCTTACAAAACATGCAATTTTTAAAACAAAATGTTTCTATTTCACAACTCTCCCTCCCATAACATTTAAATCAGGCATATGACCATGTAATAAACCACAAAATGTATCACAGAAAACTCATCTGACTGCTGAAAATTCAAAATAAAAATGTCAAGTTAATTCATTTCAATTAAATGATTAAAAAATCTACATTGTTGTTGAACTGTTATAACAGTACAAGGTACAAGGTAAAAAAATTGAATTAAATGAAATTAGTGTTGTTTTCTTTCCAACTTTTAATTTTAAAGAAATCAGAATAATCAGTGATGCTACCTTCCACACATATATCAGAAATGTAAACAAGTGATGGATACTCTGGTGTTCTTACAGGGATTACTACAAAAAATCCAAGTGTTCTGTGGGAACAAATTTAAGATTTTACTTACCATTCACATACAAAAGACAGTCAAATAAATGCATTAATTACTAGTGCATAGCCAATGATCTGGGACCATTTCATCCGAAAGATGCATTATAAAAAAGTGCCTCAAACTGGTTGTTTTCCACTATGTCAATTAAAGAAAAATCAAAGCAGAGATCTCACAACATAGAGTACTCAGGCCAGATATCAGCTACAGTTGATTATGATATAAGAATGCACTGTTAAGATGATTTTTTTACATAAAAATAGATTCCAGTGCATTTTATATAAGGTCCGACTTCCTTTCAAGGTACCTCTGACTTTCTCCACTATAAACAAGATTGTACATCCACGTTTAAACAGCCAACAATGTAGCAAAACAAAAAAAATGCCAGATGGTAGATAGATTACACAGGTACCACTTAAAGGGTATTTTGACTTATGATTTCACTGATTTCACTATATAATAGTCAAGATTATTAACTAGTTTGAAACAATCTCCACAACATGCACAAGTGTATTAACACGAAGTGTTTGTCCTAATTTCATTGTGGCTAAAAAAATATAACCATAACTAAGCATTAAAATTTATAATATCAAAGAAGTAGAAGAAAATTCACATTGCCAAAGTGAGGCAAAAATCTCCTCATGACGCATATAAAACAAGTTTTCAAACTATCCCTAAAATAGCCTGAAGACGTTAATGAAGAACAGTGAGTGTACCTTGTTTGACTGCCCTGACTGTGCTGTTGTAGCCTGCTGCTGCTGCGACGAGGGCTGCGGACTTCCGCTGGAATCCTTCTCCTTCTCTTTCGTGCCCCATCCTAGAAAAGACCAAAGATCTACATGAAACTGAGCATGGAAGTCAGTCTAAGCTGTCCAATATTAGGAAAATTTCCTACCCAACTGAAATATTCTTTTCTAGAACAGACTCTGTAAAGAATGGTACAAAGACACTAAAAAGTGGGATGGTGGGCTTGAGAATGCTCTCCTTACATCTACCCAACAGCCCAAATGCAAGAGTAATTAAAATACTTTTTACTGTATTACTTTCTTAATTTAACATGTCTGAAATTCTTTTAGTATTGGCAGCTTACGAAGGAATATGATTTCTTTAGTAATGGCATATCAAATACATCTTTATATAGTCAATGGAACAATACTTACCATATAGTGCAAACTAAATGTTTAACAATATGTCAAGATAAAGATAAAATGCTTCCATAAGAAAACCCTTACAAATACATGTAGTAATACAAGAAAAATAATGGGCAAGTTCAAAAAAAAAAATGAATATTACTTGCAAACTTGAAAGAGTATGCTTCAGGGGTCAAGCTAGACTTAAATTTATTTTTTAAGAAGTGATTTCTTTTGGTCAGTACAAGGAGAAGTGGGAACTAAACAGGGAGAAGTGAGACCAAAACAACACACAAACACACACAGATCTAGGAAACAATTACACATATTTGAACAAATTTTTTTTTGGGACACAGAAAATCGTCCACACAGGAGTCCTATGTACGCATGCTTTTGTTGCAAGGCAGAAATTTTTGCAGCAAAATAAATGTAATCATCACTATAAAAACTGAATCAATACTTTTTTTAAGTTTGTTGCCGACTTTGATGAAAGGTTGTTAGCTTGCTTTGATGAAGGTGCATGTTATTTAAGGCGCTGCTATAGGCTCGGACAAAACAAATATCCACTTGTTATTGCTGTGGTAACATCAAATGAATTGAGAACATTGACAACTTTTTTTAAAAAATTCCTTAGGATATATCGGTGCTTCAGAGGTAATCTGTTTTCATTGAAGTTGCAGCAAAACTATTTTTTTGTTTTTTTAAATATTGTTTTTTAAATGCTGTTGTGTGGTCAACTGTGGTCATTTCACATTTCTGCGCTCAGAGGTGGTCCATTGTAGCTAGTCAGTTGCATGGCTAGTTTGATTATATTACAGAATACAGGATCAATACCAGATATCAGCATAAGCGGACTATAACATAGCAATTAACTGTTTAGAGTGGTTGGTCAATATGAAAAAAGGATTGTTTATGTAACAATTGATTCCAGTGCATTTTGTATCCATGTTTGCAGCTTCCTGTCATGGTGCCTTTGAATTTCTCCACTCCAAACTTAAAATGGCATATACCTTTTTTATCAGCCAAAAATGTTGTAGCCAAATGGTATATTTTGTCGAAGAAATGTAAAACATAATTGCAATTTGTGACATTGGTGAAGCATGGCGCAATCACTGTTGTTGATTTTATTTCTGGCTATTGCAGTATAAATATTGCATGTGAACTTGGACAAAATGCAGTTTGAAAAATTTAGACAAGTGTTTTAAACGGAAAAATGATGAAGATTTCAATGATTCAGAACTGTGCTTAAGTTGCTATAACAGATAGTTTGGATGCGACCATAGCCAAGTGTAAGAAAGTACGTGATTTCTGGCTATGGGGGGACTGCAACTTTTGCTGGTGGGACTACTATTTTTACCAACTTAGGAGTCCTGGACTCCTAGTTTTAAAATCCTAGCGAGGCCTCTGGAGGGAGGGAGGGAAGAGAGAGATGCATTATCTTTTTTTTTTATGCGCTCTATTTTTCACTAGCTTAAGTTTTAAGCAATGCCTTTTTTTCAAGTTGAAAAAATGCTCACGTTTTAAGCAATGCCTTACTTTCAAGTTAAAAATATGAGTTATATATATATGAGTATCAGCATATTTTGTATACGTATAAATTTTTTTACATTCATACTTGTAGTTTGATTTGAAGTAAATGCAGAATGTTTTTGCTGTTTGACTTAAAAAGCACATCAGAAGCTATACATCGTAATTAATTTTCACCAATAGCAGTAACAAGATTTAGAGTCTTGTAACTGCAAGTTGGTAAAAATACTTAACTACCACTTTATTTTTTGGCGATAAGTTTTGTGCAAAATTGCAGTCAAAAAGATTTCTATAATTCTTTGAAACGGACCCTAATACATTTACATAGAAATAACTGCACAAGTGACTTCAAACCATACTGTTCGTCCTGATTTCATTGTTCCCGATAAAACATTAACTATTCAATGACAACACAAACTGAAGCACTCAAGTCGCTATCTGACTAAACTGGGCCCTTTTTCACTCCAACCAAAAATCCAAGAATTAATATTGCACAGTGCGAATACATCTATTTTTGAAGTAGGGCTTTTCTCATCACATTTCACTTTCTTGCTTCATTATAAAAATGCATTAATAGGACTTCATATTAATGGTTGTATTATTTGTCTACCAACTGATAACAATGACACATTGGTTAAATATTATTTGCTTCATTACTACATATATTGTTCATATTTTCAGATTAATGAAGTGTTATATCATATATGCAGCGATGTCTGCTATTACAAGTTCATATACTGTTTCAAACTTATTTTATACAGAAAATATGCAAACAAGGCAGTTAAAATCTCCTGTTGTCTAAAACAAATTATTTGAAAACTCTCTCTTCACCGGTCATATTTTAAAAGTAAATTACTATTTGCATATTGTTGTTAAAATTTAGAAACAGAATTTGGATATTTTCATCATAGCACAGTAGGCCCAACTTCCTGAAATCAATCAGTGATACATTGCTCCGGAAAAGGGTTAATGGCTAGTTAGCTATCAAAACTTGCACATGAATGTGCAACAATTTCTTTGTCACAGTAAGATGATTGGTATCAACACCAAGTAAATATATTTGACCTTGGGTTACAACAGTGCCAGAACTTACTGGGTACAGCAAGAGGCATCTCAAAGTTGTAACATAGACATTTTACGTCCGAAAAATCCGAGGGCGAAGTTGTTTTTACTTTCCTAACAGGTGAAGTTCACACTTCTTAGGCGACTTTTTCGCCCACTTCACCTGGTAGTAGTATGACCTCTGTACTTGAATGCTTTCTATCAAATTGGGTGAACTTACCTTGAATAATTTTGAAAAAGTCACTATTAAGGTTTTCCATGGCCAAATAAAATAATAGCTCAGCACTTTTTTGGTGCAAAATTTATTAGCTTTACACCAGGATTGTTCTGAAAAAAAAATCAGTTGGCACTTCAGAATCATTAGCACCAGGTATTCCATTCTAAGTTGCCGTCAAATTAAGTTAAATTCAGCAGTTTGTGAAGTAAATTAACTTTTGGTAAAAACGCTATTCAGCAGCAGTAGCAATAGAAGTAATTTTAAATACCTTATAGCACAAATTTTATTTAGAACTAGAGATCGCATTTAGGGAAAACTCCATGTTCACATACCATCCATTCATGAGTAGTAGCAATAAAGATTTTCAAATTAGCTACTGTATTGGCCATACTTGATGCCAGATCAGCATTATGTTTTGTAGGACCATCTAAAAATCACATCTTTTAATGAAAACACAAATTTCACCCAAGACCAATTAGACCATGTGCAAATGAAGTTTCATTCCAACCCTCCAAGCAGTTCAAGAGGAGCAGATAAAACAAACTTGTAGTAATTGACCACCAATGACAACAGACCATTCCATAAGCTCTTATGCAAGTTTAAAATAGCCAATAATCTAGCAAAACAAAAACCTATAATCCTATAGAGCACCTCCCCCAGACTTCAACAGCCACCACATGTGTATCAGGGGAATTTGTTTTTAGCTCTGGTATTATCTTGCCAATCCAATAAAAATGTCAGAAATTTCATGTCGGAAAATGTGACAAACAACACCAACATTCACTGTCTGAAAATTTTACATACCTGATCCTCCTGTAGGTACTAGATTTATAGTAGGGTCGTTTCCGCTATTCTCACTCTTCAAACTTGGCAAATTAGCTGGAGGTGGCATACGCCGCACACTGGCCACTTTACCCAGACTCTGCAACCCATGTTGCCGAGGTGCTGAAATAAATATAAATTCATTAATTAATGCAAAAGCATCAAGAATTCTTTGCAACTGAAGATATTTATGAAATCATTTAATAACTTTCACACGGGTATGTGAGAAAGCCTGCAAGTAGTTTCTCATGGGTTGATGGTTCTTCCATGGGATTTTCCAGAGTTTTTCCAGTAATCATGTATAGTCTATCTTGTGCTGAAAAATGGAATTAAAAACAAAATTTTCACTAAAAATTAAGTAGTAGAATTGTAGATGAATCTGCCCTAAAGGATAAAGGGAATAAATACAAATATTAAGTGAAAACTTGAGTCTACATTATATAGCATTTTATTAAAATGCGATATAAAAAAAAGACAGGATAAAATGAATAGCATGGTGAATTAATTGAATTGTAACAAATCCTTCACATTCATTAATAACAAAGCTCTATCTGACCACTTAAGCATTTGACTTCTATGCAGTTTAAATGCAACCAAAAAGGTGCCACCATCATAATAAAATCAACGCTGTTGTACTGATAATGAATATAAACAATTCAACTTTTTACTTTAAGTTATACAACACATTTTTGTTGAAACATACAACAAGGGTGTCTATTTATGGAGTTCTCTGCTGAAAACAATGACATAATGAATTAGACCTAGTTTTTAAAGTACATCATAATTTTTCACTATCAAATGACAGCAAGATTCTCTCTGGTTGCTATACACTGAGTAATTGGAATACATTTTGTTTTCAACTGAACTTACACACCAGATATCCTACCTGTCATGATTGGAGCCCCAGCTGTTGCTAAAGATACAATATTTGCAGAATCCAGATCAAGAAAATAAAGATTTTCAGCAAATCTGTTGACAATTTTGAGAGCATCTCCATCTTCTAAATGTACATAAGCAGGAAACTTTGTAACTGCAACTCCTTACCTGATATCGTGTGGTGTTTCTACCATTAGGTCAGTGTGCTCTCATCAGCCATGATAACAATGATTTGAAATTATCTACTGATAACATTACACATCAAGCTTTGAATATCCTCGATAGTGTCCTAGCTGAACTTTTAAATTAAAAATGGTATCAATGCCATTCAAGTACTGCACATCTACCAAAAGGAAGAATGTTCCTTCTGCACAGTATAGTATACTGATAAATAAGGCTGTCATTTGACAACAGTTTCAATCTGTTTCACATCTGGGACACTTGCAAGTAAGAATTTTTCACTAGGAAGTGTGAGGGTGATTCTAGTCAATCATTTTTTTTCCTAAAGAATGAGACCAATACTAGGGAGTACATTGATAAAAGGGGAATTTAATTTAGTTAATCTTCTGCATATATATGCATTGCTAAGAATAGTCTTGTGCCAGAGATGCATATGCAAGCTGGTAACATTACTCTTACTGTACAGGCAGGCTCATATATGTGTTTCTGGCCAAGTAATGGGAAATCCCCAAGACACATATAAATGCTTCATATTAAAGTTCTGCATTAGATGAAATCGAAAGCATCTTTTTAGCAATATGTAGCTAATGATAATAGTCCTAACATAAAATCATGAAAGTTCTATTAGTAGTTTTACAGCATACAAGTGGGAATTTCTTTTGAAAACAAGGCCAATCATCAAAGTGAACAAAATCTGAGTAAAGATGAAGGATTGGACACCATTGTAGTACTGTTTGGACACCGGACAGAGGACCCTTACATGTAGATGAGTTTAGAGTAGAGTCTGGTCAACATTTAATTCAGAGGAAAATGCAAGGGAGATTTCTTTTTACAATTTTTTCCCTGAAAAACCATTCCAGTTTGTGCAAAATAGTGGTGAGGAAAGTAGTCTAATATACATTATAAACACAACAGATATCTTGAGGTATATTTTTTATTATAAATACTATGAATATGTGAATATAAACATTGATTCTTGAAATGAATGGTACAAAACTTTGGGAAGTGTATAAAACATTACTTTTCATTAAAGTACATAGCCTGGGACAATATTGATATAGAGAATGTAGACAGCATGTGCACTAATTCAAGCTCTCAGTCAGGCAGCCATGATAATGCTCTGTGGTTCAACCTACAAACATCAGCTAGAAGGGTAGGCTACTTATACGGCTTAGTAGGCAGGGCAGCAAGTACTTGCAGAAGGTAAAGAGTTAAACCTTTATTATTGGGACATAGACCCATTATTAAGACTCTGAAAAATCTTTTAAAAAATCCAAGGTTACTGCATTTGCACCATTAATGTTTGCTGCTACATTTCTGCTTTCATTTGTTCTAATGTTTTACTGGGCCAGTATATACTACTTTGTATTATTTTCTGCATGTTCGGTGATCCTGCATTTACCAAAATGAGTTATACCCAATAAAATGGAACTGGGAAATTTTTCCTTCCAGAACTTTATTAGTTTCTCATGAACTTCGCACCATGCTTCTTCAATTTCTTTTGGAAGCTGTGCATCCGTTTCTTGTTGGTCTGCAACCCTATAAAGCTCTCCTGGAAGGAATATTGCCCTTTTTGCTGGGTTAAAAATCAAATTGAATAGGTTCAGCTTCTTCAAAGTTTTCCTTAATCGTTAACAGGTCAGAGGAGCTTGGTTGAACATTTCTTGTGTCTGAAGCCTTTACAGATTAATCAGCACATTTTTCTGTCTATTTCATTTGGGAAAAAAGTCAAACTGTTTCTCTGCCACCATAACATGTAAAAAAAATATCACAAACTGTTATCATAAAGCTGGAAAATGTATTTAAAAGTATGGTATTTGAAACATGAAGCAACAGTAAACATGTTCAAAAAAAATGTTTGTAAAGTACATGAAGACCTTAATTACCACAAGTACAGTTTAACTCGCATCACTCCAAACCCTATGCAGCTCAATGGCTACATCTCAAACTTCACATAATGCTTGAAATTTTTTTCCATTTAAACATGAAGATGGAAATCATATCAAACACGAGATATACTGAAACTGACAATAAACCTAATTGTGTCCCTTCCTGCTTCACAAGAACCTGAATATTGTTTTATTCTTCTCTGCTGATTAATAACATTTTTAAGAGGCTTATTCTCTACTTTGTCTTCAACATGCATTGCTTGCAGGATGCCATTATTAAAAATTATACTTAAACAGTCTGATCAAGCAGAAACTTTAAATAAAACAAATATGTGCAGTTTAAAGTTTTTGCAGTACTGCTGTGAGTCTAGTTCCCTGACTGACTTCACTAATTCAATTATAAAACCTGGTTCCAAATCAAATATGGATCAACCAATTATCCAGATTTTTTCCAGCAACAGTACTGTTTCCATAGTTTTTACTTTTATTCCACAAGTCCGTATTTTAAGGGTAATTTCTTTAAGACAGATCATAAAGGTTGGCAGGTCTGAAAATGTGCCTATTGAACTCAATGAAGTTAAAGTGTGGGCATGTGTTATTGACAACAAGTGTGAGAGGTGCCAGACATGGTATCCAATTACTTCTTGTGGATTATGATAATTGTTAGCATATGATGGAAAATCATCATTTTAAAGATGCATTTTTTTTTTGAAAAACTAACATTAAACGCTAATTTTCAACCCTTAAAATAATGCTGTCTCCGTTCCTGTGCTTTGCTACAAGAAATAGCAAAACCTCAAGTTAGGTGGTCCTCTACCTATATTGGAGATGCATTCCATCTAAATAATCATCTTTTTTTCACTTCAAATTATAGAAACATGCTTTTCTATCTACTTTTGTGCAAACAAATGTGGAAAATGTCATAAACTGTGTTCATGTACAGATGTCTACAGAAGCCAAAAGCCCTGATCCATTCAAACTATGTCCAGGTTCTGGGAAACCATAAAGAGTAACTCTTCCCTTTTGATGTTCAGGATATTCACCAACAGAATTATAAAGCCTCCACTGACACTTTTTCACAATTATCAAGAAATTGATGATAAACTGTTGGAATTATGATAACCAATCAGTGCTCAAGCAATTTCTTTAGGCAAAGGCCCCAGGCTGACAACTTAATAAACTTCCCAAGTCCAGACACTTCTTATGTCAATGGCAATGCTCAAGCTAGGGAAGAAAAAAAATCCCGATTTTTTGAGCATTTACACACATACTTCCCGGTCTCATAATATCTATCAATTTTCATACCTCAGAAAAGAAACATACATAAATTGATATATGCAATCAACATATCCCATATTCTATTTTTATCACCTGTGAATACTGTTGTGATGAAATAATAACACATAACAAAATGTTAAACTTTAGTAAATGGAAATGTTAAGAATAAATTTCAAATTTCTTTAAACCCAAAACAAAATTATAGTATTTAAAAAAAAAAAATGAAAAAATACAAAACTGTCACCAATTAGTTTCAATCCCATGAATAAATCACCATGAATGCAATATAATTTCTCTACAACAAAATCGCATCTCCATTTCTGCCAAAAAAACGTGGCCAGTAAAGACCTTTCATTCCTTTAACATACATGCAAACTTTATATTACTATGATTAAATTAAAAGGAGGAACAAAACAAAAAAATATCCAATGCAGCATGTGTCCCCAAAGAACTAATTCAAAGTAGATATTTCATTGAGTAATCAGTGTTACATGCCTTACAAGCTAAATCCAAGAAAATATAGTGGTATATAAAACAGTAGCCACTTATACAGCAACTTGTGACTGCAGATTTCAACTGTTAAAATAAGTCCTAGGCATCTAAGTTGGAACAAAAGTGAGCATTTATTTGCCAATCAATTGTTTGTGCTTATATACACACACACTGTAGCAAAGATGTCTGAAGGGCAGTTCTTTTCATAAGATGCAAGCAATGATAAGGATTAACTGTTATTTTGATACACTGGACTGATGCTTGTGTACTCAAGACTAACCTTCAGCTATTGTGCAGTTTAGATGGGGACTTGTTAAATGGGAAAACAAAGCATGTCACAGGGAGAAAGGGTGCATTTCATGGGCACTCTCACATTGGGGAAAGGGGGTGGGGGAAATAGTTGCCATCCCCAATTTCACATTTAAACATATCTGGCCTACATCCATAAAATTTCACCTCCCCATTTTAGGTTCAAATTTTAGCATTTTACTATTCTCCCTATTTGACTTGTAAATTAGCACAATGGGTCTACCCACTGCAACCTCCTGCACATCTCACTAGCTGTTGTCAGCCAGTGAATGTGAAACTGATTTTATACCTGACCACTTTCGTCACCATTTTAAACTGCCCAAGAGATAGTTTTCTATCAGTTCCAATCATTACAGATTACCATTTTTACATACTACAAGTAACAGGCATAGACAGAAGTGTTTTATGGTCATTGTTTTAAAGATTACTGAAAATTGAGTTTTCTCAAGAGTCAAAACATGATGTGTCAGGGGGTTTTGGATTACAAAAACATTTTTAGCAAAGCTTCCATTTGATTAAAATAAGATATCAATTTCTGGTAGGATAGTGGTAATCCAATTTAGATATGCACTATGTTCTGGCATGTATGTCAAAATCTTGAAAGTACATTTACTTATTTCATGGAGCAATCCAAGTTTCCTCAGACAATCTATTTTGTTTTCAACAAGCCTGACAGGCACTCCCTTTAAATACAGGACAATCCAGAACTAAAATTTGATTGGCTGTCTGACTATTAGATTTATTAAGCACTGCCATTTCATTATTACAACAATTAATCTGTTGGAGGAACATGGCTCAAGTACACAATACCTGATCATGTGTCTAAATACACTTGCTCCTTTTTAATTTTTTTGCACCATTTACAAGTGCTGATAGGTCAATTTGATAAATGATTTTTATCACTCCTTGGTTTTGCTAGGGAGATGAAAATAATTGTTAATCTACACAATTTTCCACCAGCTTTTCATTTCTAAGGGAGTAACATGAAAAAGATAGTGAAGATGCACTACTTACCTGATGTCTTTAGAGTTGGTACACTTTTTCCTCTATATATGTCATTGATATTTATTGATGTGAACTTCCCTTTTCCCTTATCTGCCTTGCCGCCTAGCCCAGCGAATGAGGACATTTTGCCAGGGCGCACATTGAAGATTCTCTAAGTGAGTACCCTATGAACGAACCGCTGGGATCTGAAGAAAATAAAAAATTCTCAGTATCTGCACCAAAACAGAAAAGATCAGGATGTTGCTCAAACATGTAGTACATTGTGGTATACACAGTTGTGCAAATCAATTTCTATACACTAATTACCAACCCAGTTAAAGAAACCCTACGGCTGAAACAATCTGATTTAAATCTCCCTAATCCCAACTGTAGATCTTGCATTGGAAACATGTAGCATACTTAACCAGTGCAGTGTGTAGCACTTCACCTGTCAACACTATGAACCGACTTTTCGGTCTGGGGCAGTGTTCTTCTTTAACATTATAGTACCCGACTAAATATCTTTCGGGGTACCTCTAATAACTTCCATCTGGTAATGTAGATGTTATATTTGGATTATCTCGTGAGTTTAGCTTTTATACAACTAGAAATAACGAACAAAGTAGGAACTTCCGAATGCTAAAATTTGTATCCAAAATGGCGGTGTTTGAAGGATTTTTAGAGGAGAGTTTTCTGAGGATTTAAATAATTTTGACCTGATAAATTTGTTTGACAATGAGAGAAGACGTATGGAGAGACAATGGAATGCACTTGTGGGTGACATTGATAACGATGAAGATGACTTTGAAGGTTTTGAACCAGAGGAATTGTACGCTCCACGTGGGGGTTTTTTTTGGGCGAAGCCTGAAAACCAAAGAAATTTGTTTCAGTTTTCTGACAGAGTTGGGCACACCCGAGAGTTATATGGCTCCAGGAAAGCTTCGGATTATTTTCAAATTTCCTATTCAGATGAAGTTTTTGGAAAAATTTTCTGTTTAACGAACTTCAATGTGACGATCAAACGTGGCAGAGGCGATATAGGTCACTTAGGTGTGTGGACAGATCTTGGCTTGGAGATCATTTTGGTTCATTTTATAGAATTTTATATATTATGGACACCATGAAAGAAAGACTTGTGTTGCTACTGTGATTATTCACTAATACATCTAGGGTCAATTGAACAAGTTTTGAGAACATTCTAAATTTTATAAGCGGTAATAAAAAAATTACTTGTATTTTACATGTAGTTACCTGTTTGTACCTGCATTTTAACAGTTGTAATAGATATGTATATTTTATTGAATTAGTCATTAAATTTTATTTTAACCTTGATTTTGACACTTAATCCAGCCAGATATCTTTAACATTGGCAAAGTTATGTTGTTTCAAAGTCCACAAGTCATTTTGCTTTACAATTCCAAAGTTACTTAGTGTTGAGGACTCTATGCCTACAAAGTCACTTAGTGATGAAAGGGTTAATAAAAATTTGTTTTAGTGACCTTTAGAATTTCCTGTAATCTTATTTTTATTATGCATCAAAAATGCACTGTAAATTAGTGTTATTTTTAGTCTTGATATGTTCTGAATGACACATGCAATTTTCAGAAATCTTAAAGTTGTGATATAATGTTAGAACCATAAGGTTGATGGAACACAACCTTTTGCTGGTATATGTCAGATCTACACAGGGCTGTGAAGATCTTATTTTATTTAGATTGATTTCTTAAAAAAAAGGTTTCATCAGTAATCATTCTAAATAAGCATACATGGGTGTCAAACAACACCCATGTATGTTGATCTAGATATTGTAGGTGAATCACATAAAATCGGTGGTCAGAGGAATTTCATAACAATCGTTCCTCGATGGGACTGATTCTCTATAGTACATGACATGACCATATCTATTATTCTTTAATGACAAGAATTTTAAATTAGCTCCTGTGGTGGTTATCACAACTTTCAACTGAAAGAAGACACCAACAGTAGTTTTTTTGGTGCAAACCCCATTCATTCAGATTAGTAGTGATGACAAGTCCTTCATGACACGGATGTATGATTAATGCCATCTTTATTTAAGACCAACTAGGTTTCACAAGACTTTTGGTCAAAACTCTGTTGATAAGGGGCCCCCGCGTAGCCGAGTGGTCTAAAGCGCTGTCTGTCAGATCACTGCCATCTCACCTCTGCGTGGGTTCGAGTCTAGGATTCGGCTAATGTGGATATGTGAGAAAGCTTGCCAGTAGCTTCTCGTGGGTCGGTGGTTCTTTCCGGTGATTTCCCGGTTCTTCCGCCATTAATAGTGGCCGCCATGAATAGCCTATCATGTGCTGAAAAATAGTGTTATGCCCAACAACAACAACAACTGTTGATAAAGCCATCATTTTGGAAGGAATGATGACAATATTTCCAAACCTGCCATGGTGGCCATATCAAGGGTTAGTGGCTTCATTTAGGATTATAGAGAAATGTCTGCAACTGAATTTGTGAGTAAATTAGAACAGTAGACAAATGTTATTCATTTGAATGGTACTCCCAGTGTTAACCCTTTCATCACTGCAGACCACAAAACCGGAAAGGGGAAAGTAAGTCCATAAACACTATGGACCGACTTTTCGGTCTGGAGCAGTGATCTTCTTTAACAATATAGTACCAGACTAAATATCTTTTGGCATATCTCTAATAACTTCCTTCTGGTAATGTAGATGTTATATTTGGATGATCTCGTGAGTTTAGCTTGTATACAACTAGAAATATCAAACAAAGTACGAACTTCTGACGTGTTTTCCGAATGCTGAAGTTTGTATCCAAAATGGCGGCGTTTGCAGGAATTTTAAAGGAGAGTTTTTTGAGAATTTAAATAATTTTGACCTGGTAAATTTGGATGAAAATGAAAGATGTATGGAGAGACAATGGAATGCACTTGTGGGTGACAATGATGACGATGATGACTTTGAAGGTTTTGAACCAGAGGAATTGTACGCTCCACGTGGGTTTTTTTTGGGGACGAAGCCCGAAAACCAAAGAGATTTGTTTCAGTTTTCTGACAGAGTTGGGCACACCCGAGTGTTAGATGGCTCCAGGAAAGCTTCGGATTATTTTCAAATATTCTATTCAGATGAAGTTTTTGGAAAAATTGTCCATTTAACGAACTTAATTGTGATGATCAAATGTGGCAGAGATGATATAGGTGTGTGGACAGATCTCGGCTTGGAGATCATTTTGGTTCATTTTATAGAATCTTATATACATGTATTAAGGACACCATGAAAGAAAGTCTTGTGTTGCTACTGTGATTATTCACTAGTACATCTAGGGTCAATTGAACAAGTTTTGAGAACTTTCTAAGTTTTCTAAGAGGTAATAAAATAATTACTTGTATTTTACCTGTTGTGTTACCTGTTTGTACCTGCTGCATTTTAACAGTTGTAACAGATATGCATATTTTATTGAATTAGTCATAAAATTTTATTTTTAACCTTGATTTTGACACTTAATCCAGCCAGATACCTTTAACATTGGCAAAGTTATGTTGTTTCCAAGTCCACAAGTCATTTTGCTTTACAAGTCCAAAGTTACTTAGTGTTGAGGACTCTATGCTTACAAAGTTACTTAGTGATGAAAGGGTTAAGCTTAGAGTGGAAGTGTGAACCTTTGTGCCAAAATTTAATCAAACTAAGCTGTGGTGCTGGACAAGTGTTAACATTTCTTGCTGAATGCATAACTTATGATGGTGTTGGTATACAAAACTGATCCATTGCCAGCAGTCAGAAATGCAAGGGAAATCAACTGAGGCTTCTGTAGCAACAAAACAAAGAAAAATGCTTTCACAATAGGTATTTACTTTAAGGGGATTTACCACAGTGCAAGACATAATCAATGAAAGTAGCACCATGTAAACTTATTTTGTCTATACAAAAAACATTGTGTACCTCTCCTTGGCTAACTCTCGCACAATGGGGTCCACAAATATAGACCATGCTATAAGCAAGGGTGAAGAGTTACCAAGGGACCCCCAAAGAGCAAAAAACTTGTGCTATACTTCATGAAAACAGTGCTGTGTGTGAATGTTTGTGTAGGGAACTGGGTTGTTTAACCCATTCTATCCTGAGAACCTTGATTTTTGACACCTAATCCAGCCAGATACCTTTAACATTGGCAAAGTTATGTTGTTTCAAAGTCCACGTCATTTTGCTTTACAACTCCAAAGTTACTTAGTGCTGAGATTTCTATGCTTACAAAGTTACTTAGTGACAAAAGGGTTAACAGTGTAACGAAAGTCACAATTTCAGCAATATCACACAACTGGCAACCAATAATGATGCCTTTCTACAAAGTTAAAATTAAAATGTTTTTGTCAGACTTTACTTACCCTGATGTCTTTTCTCCAATAAATTCAAATTTTCACGAAAGAAATGAATCTTTTTTCAAGTTTTGTTGGCCTACATTTCAGTTGGCTGGAAAGGGATGAAAGCCAGGAATGCGAAATGGGTTAGGTTGATTTATTATTCTTTAACTAAACAAATAAAAAATATATTATGCCTAATGGAACTACCTCATATCTCCCATATGAACCTACCTGAACATACTTCAGCATATCTCAACTAAATTCACATCCCAATACATGCAATTGTATGTCAACGAAACATGAAAATGCAACTATTTGCTAGTGTCATATTCTGATTCCACCAGAATAAAGACAGCACAGTAAGTATATTAATTACACATATAGTGGACGAGTGTCGTTTGAAATATTCCTGAAACCTCGACTACTTGTTCCGATGTCAACGATATCGTATTCCTGAAACCTCGACTACTTGTTCCGATGTCAACGATATCGGAACTGGGCATGTAAGGCCGTTATTAGGGTAGTAAGACATAGCACCAAAACAAAAACAACATGTGCCGTCTTGTATTGTACGACTACACTGCAGGCCCCTTCATAAGCAACACGAAGTAGACGAGTTTCATATGTGCATTAAACGTCTGTATATCTTTACCCTGAAGTAAAATGTGAACTTTGTTTCTCAGAACTGGTTATTGATTGGATACATGGAAATTATTTTACGCAAATTTAAACGCAGTGCTTCTCAATGTGAACAAAGCATGACAAAGTTCCGACATTTTTTCTTCATTCGTAATGAAAAAGAATGCCAACGAAATGTTAATAATTTCAAATGCATTAATTATATACTTGCAGAAGAGTTATTTTTTTCAATATATTTATAATTACAAACGTACTAACAAAACAACTGGATGCAAATCGCGATGTAACTACGGACTAGGTAGCTTTCCCAATTCGTACAAGCGTCCTTGGTGAACCTGTCACAAATGCAGGTGCCGAGGTTAAAACTTAAATAATTGCACATTGACGCTTAAAAAAAAATACTTACGCAGGCCCGTTCTCTTGGGTGATATTCAAAGATGATAAAATATCCTTTAGATGATATATATCTAAAACGATGTTTGTGATGTCTTACAGATTGTGTCGCTTATTCTTTTAAAAATTTTCGTACCAAGATGGCGTACACAACAAATATGTAAATGAGTTATGATGTCACCCAATCCCAGAATGCAAAGCATTCGATAATGTTGAGGGCGAGTTTACCGTACCCACTAAAGTGGATCAGCGCTCAGTATAGAAGCACGTTCTTGTATCGGTAAATAGGTCATTTGTACTCGTTACTGGAAGGAAAACTGAAAGTACGAATTTCATATTAAGATCGTAATCTCAGTCTACCTTGAAATATTTGAAATGATGCTAAGTGAAAAAAGTGCGTTCTAATTTGACACGCTAATGGGAAAGGCTTATTTTCATTGGGAGTTACTCAAGTTATCTTTGGCTGAGCCACATGTACTTCATGAAATAACTAGTTTAAGGCCTTTTTTGAATTTTCTGAGCGCATTATGTGATTGGATATCTTTTTAGACCCTGTTGAAGAGTGAAAGTTAAATAAATAATTTAAGTATGGTGACTTGGAAAAAGAGCAGTAGAGCAGGCCTAGTATAGTCCGAAAATCCCCTCCTATCCCACCCGGCCCACGTCCAAATAAAAAAAAAAAATCCATATAAGTACAGTTTTAGGGCTGATTTATCGGATTGGTAGTTATGCAAACCGTCGCGGTTGTATCACCGCAACAATGGCAACAATAGAAAGAAAATGTTGATTTTAACGGTAAAGCATGTTTAAAAAACAAAGAATAAATGTTAAAAATTTTACCCTTAAAGCTCTCGTTATCTTCTAAATTTTTATTACAAAATTTACAATATATCTTTAAGGTCATAAAAATTTGAACATATATATATATATATATATATATATATATATATATATATATATATATATATATATATATATATATATATATATATATATATATATATATATATATATAAAGAATACAAATCATATGGTGAATAACAGCCCTTTTAAGCGTACTGGATCCACTAAGGGATCACGTGTGTCAGGGATTAATTAAAATAGATGCAATAAACTGACAACGAACAGTGCTAGTTAGTTACTAGTTTCATACTGTGCATTGTCAGTTTATTGCATATATATATATATATATATATATATATATATATATATATATATATATATATATATATATATATATATATATATATATATATATAACGATACGAGCCCCTGTGATACTAATCGCCATGTATAGCATGAAAATGGCGTTAAATGGCATCAACGACACAGTAATCAATACCAATATAACTGGACTAAAAAAAAAAAGATATTCTATTGGTACGTGTAACAATTATACGCCTCATATTGTATCAGTAATTTAGTAATTACATAGTGGATGGTCGCTGAATGAGCGAATATCAGCAGGTCGTGGTGTCGCTGTGCTCCTGCGTGTAACGTAACACAATGGTTTCACGTGCCTCAAACTGAGTTCGTTTTGACCTATAAACCTGTTTTTTCGTGTACTTAATTGGCAGTTAAGCGAAGTAGATAAGCTATTCCTAGACATTTATAATAAAAATATCAGAGCTTATTGAAACGACCTTTATTAACATTCGACATCTGAAACATATTTCGTTTAAAATTACTCCAAAATCTCTGACATTCCTATGACAGCGAAGTGCAAGTAAGTGCTTTTGTTGTTTACAAAATGCTTTCGGTATTTCCATTAAATGGCAGGAACATCGTTGCGAAAAAAAAAAATTATTTCCTCAAAGTCAATCTTGTTAAAGTATATTTTCGTGGTTAAGTTACAACTATATCTTGCAATAGTTTTATATGTTATCACATAACGAGGTAATTATTGCTTTATCAATCCACTTTTATTCAGAGAAAGCCGCGTCAGTGTCTCAGTTACGCGCACCATAAATAACATTTGATGGCATATTATTTTCAAAACAACTTTTGTACACGAACGTGGGAATAGTTCAACTCGCTGACAAAATGCTACATAAATCATTAGAACCACCGCTTCGGTGGATTAGTGGTTAGAGCTTCCGCCTCGGACGCGGGAGATCGCGGGTTCGAACCCCAGCTGAGTCATACAAAATACTCATATAAATGTTACTAGGAGCTGCCCCGCTTGGCGCTCAGCTATGATGTTACGTGTCTGCTGCATTATGCCCCGGTGCTTGAGATCAGACTGAATTTCTTTTAAAGCTAAGTTCTCTCTCTCTCTCTCTCTCTCTCTCTCTCTCTCTCTCTCTCTCTCTCTCTCTCTCTCTCTCTCTCTCTCTCTCTCTCTCTCTCTCTCTCTCTCTCTCACACACACACACACACACATACACACACACTGTCTTAAATATACGCACATAAATAATACACACACAAATGTGGGAATAGTTAAATACGGTGACAACATGTTACATAAATCATCATCCGATTACACTTAAACACCGTATCTTTTTTTAGTTTTCAATTCTGTTAGAGCATTATTAACAAGAAAGCAACGAGTTTTTATCTTCCTCTGCACATAAATGTGTTACATGTATATTATATTAAGTCTATTAAGTAACACATGTTGGTTTGCTAGCGGGTAAAAGCACCTACCAGTTACAAACATTTTATAAAATAGGTTAAACACCGCAGTCTGTGAGTAGTGGAGGAAGAACAAGGGAAATCCCCTTTAAGAACCATTGACGGACGGGAAAGCACCGATTTTAATCAGACTGGACGGAAAGCTTCCTCAAACACCTCCATGAGCTGAGTCTGAGACTTGAAGGTACGCGGACTGATGAGAGACTGAGCCTATTTAACAAGTTTGGGGGCCAGAATTGCGCCTTAGTCTCTCATTCTCAGATACAAGGCATTGCCTTGCATTTCCATGTGCATCTGTGTCATTTGGTTAAATTTACTAATATAGTAGTAAACTGCTAACACAACCGACACCGATATTTTGTTTTGAGGTTGCCGCGGGACCCCCTTCTGCGCGGGCCATAGGCACGTGCCTCGCGTGCCTATGCATTAAAACGGAACTGATGCGAGATGACAGTGATAAGCGCTTTTGACCACTCGGCCACCTGGGGGCCAGACATTTTGGATGGATCAGTTTTATCTTTATTTGATTTATAGGACTGCGTTACATTTTAATTTTTAGTGGCAAAATAACATGTACAAAGTCTAAAACAATTTGAATGTATGGTAAAACGTATGCTTGTGTCAAGTAGAAAGGTTGGGATGAATCATGTAACAGTTAGGAACCAAAGGATGAATCAAGTAACAGCTGGGAACCAACAAAACCATGATGTTATTATAATTAAGGTGTGTTTAAAAGATACCTCTCTCATCCGAAGACTATGTATCAAAAAAACACCTCTTAATCCTCACAGAGGGAGAAAAGCACAACAAATAAATAGTGGCATTAAAAACAAAAAATCTTTCAGATGCAACTGACATTAACAAAAAAGTTTGAAGAACATAAAACACGGATATGTGAATTTGTCTTATTACAACACCTGACGGGAAAGCAAAACTACACACAACATCATCGTAAGTAAACAAAAAAAAAATGGTACACATCGTAAACGTGATCAGACTACTACAGTCTACACGATGTTCTGACAGACTAAAAAATGACAGAACTGTTGAAAAGAAAAGAGGTCAGAGTTAATATCATTAATCTACTCTCAACTTCCGCTTTAAAATTGTAGATAAACATTACATTGTAAACAAAATAAACAGAAAAACCAGATGGTATTCCACAAAATTCTGAATCCAATAAAAGTAGTTAACCAAGGAAAAAGAACAACTGTATTTACAAGGTTAACCAACAATCTGTGACAGTAAGACAAGCAATTGTAGAAAGCAAAGAAGGTAACAGTTATGAAGAGAAAAGGGTGATGATAAATGTATGGGTCCTATCTGCTGCTGCAATATGACAATATTTCATCTAGGTGACATGTGGCAATGTTGAAACTTTAAAAATCAATATTCATCAAGAAATAAACAAATAATAATTTATGTTGATCTGCTATGGATTACACATGATAAACAATGTGCTTACGACATCTCGCTAATACCACAAAACTGAAAACAGCATGATTAGTAAATAACGAATCTGCTAATGCCCCCCCCAAAAAAAAATAGCCTGTTTAGCAAAGAAAGAAACAATCTGACCAGAACTCCTAAGCATTAAAATTCGTCATGCTACCGATAAGTAATTCTACATAATGCTGCTATTGCTTTCTGAGTAACAGCAAATAATTACCAATATTTCTTAAGTCTATTTTTTTTTTGTACAACGATGGAATCTTCTTTACTTCTTAACAAAGCATAGCATATTCTCCTCCATGATACCTACTAAACCATGTAGACAACATTTGATATTGTCGTACATTTTGGAGTAGCATGTGCATGTGTGTGTGTGTGTGTGTGTGTGTGTGTGTGTGTGTGTGTGTGTGTGTGTGTGTGCTGGCGCGCGCGCATGTTTCCTCTTGTATAGTTCTCCACTTTTTAATATTTCATAATGTTTATCAATTATAGTTCCGGCTTCTATGACATCTTTAGTAAATGGCTCATTTGTGCCTACTGATTGAATTTATATTCCCTGTGAGGTTTAATATTTTTGTTTTATACGACTGCGTGTTAGGTATCTGATAGTAGATAGCATCTCTTCAACAAAACGGCCTATTAGATTTTGTCTTCTCCATAGTAGTGTTTATAACAAATCCTTCCAATCCGGACTACTAGGAGTTAACGTCACGTTGATATTGCATTTTGTCGAGATTTGAATTAAATCTTGCCATCAGAATTATGCTTTATATAACAGATTATTTTGCATCAAAATTTTAAGCTACTTTCCATCTGGAAGTGACCTTCGTCCGTGTCAGTTCCTAATTTTATCTGCTATTTCTACTCACGAATAACATATAGTTAAATGTAGAAGTTCTTCAATTACTAAATCATCGTCCTAATAAAAGACTTTTCATTGGAATTATCCAAAATCGTCCTCGCCAACCTCTGACAGGTCAAGAAAGAAATATTGGGGGAGAGACGTATAAGATGGCAAAGATTGTTTGGGGAACATATACTTTATCGCTGGAATGTTACGCCATTGGAGTAACCATCTCACCTAGAAAGAGACAACTGAAAACTTCATCTTCAACATCATCATCGACATCATCAATCTGTGTAACAGCATAGTTTCATCACTGGATAAATGAATTTAATATATCAAGCAAAAAAGTTTAAATTTGCGTGTTTTGAGAAGCTAAACTTACTATCAGCAGAAGCTGAACAAATGAACTCACGTTGAGATGACAGTCAAACCCTTTTGAAAAATGGAAAATATGGATTTTAAAAAAATATTTGAAAATGTTGGAGATGCAAACATTTAAAATTCGTACAGATTATCTAATGAACACTGTGACACTACTGATGAGCAGATTTATTACAATCGAATTCAGGTTGCTTTTGAAACGAGTAAAATCTGTGTATATGACATACGTTGCATCAGATGTGATTAGTTGATATCAAAAGGTTTTGAGTACTTGCCGGAAAATAGAGTAAATAATACCGTTTAAAATTTCCTCAGCTAGGAAATTAACCTCTTAGGACGATTCAGCCTTTCACATGCGCTTTACTTACAGCAAAGTTGTTTATGTTTTAAGCTGACGAAAATGCAAAAAAAAATGTACAACAGATATCGATAAAGGTCTTCTCCTATACCCCACCAACATACCATAACAAAATTAAATGAATTAAAACTTCATTAGGACTATTGAAGAAAAAATGCATTATTATTAACTCATCTCAAATTGTAACACACGTATCTGTTTCCTAATCTATTCTTTTGAAGAAGTTAAGATGTCAATAGGTCCATAATTAAACAGAGATATTAGTGAAAATGATTAAGTCGTTATTGTTTTTAAGGTTAGCTAACAAGCACATGGACTTTTAAGGGAAAAACGTCTATTAAAACTATACAGGAAAAAGTAAAATCAAGCTAACAATGCTGAAATGTTTAACATTTTTGTATAACAAATGGCACAACGTTTATTTGTAGATGATTCTGTGATGAAACAGCAAACGGAGATTACTAATCGTGTGGCATTATTTTCTATCCTCTAACTGTAGCATACATCAGTCTTTTGAGAAGAATAAAAAAGCTGACGATAAGAATCAGTCTTCACTCAAACACGAACGGCGAACAACTGCAGAAATTAGTTATTCCAGCATCTTTCATACAGTTCACAACTAAATAGCATATCGGTTACAACGAGATAAAAGTTTTACCCAAACTTATTGCACCTTAATTTTGAAATCTGCACATTTTAAAACAAATCAGAAATTATATTTTAAATGTTTGTGGTTACATTTCTTCGTTGGAACGCAAGTCATAGAAAGATTTTTAAATCATGCACACACATAGTGTGTGTGTGTGTGTGTGTGTGTGTGTGTGTGAGAGAGAGAGAGAGAGAGAGAGAGAGAGAGAGAGAGAGAGAGAGAGAGAGAGAGAGAGAGAGAGAGAGAGAGAGAGAGAGAGAGAGAGAGAGAGAGAGAGATTCCACCGTCCTTCAATGCCAATAGAAAATAATAGTAATAGTTTCAGGATGCTGAAAATGGCTGAGATTAAAATTTACTTGGTTCAAAAGATCAAATACTACGAAGTATAGAGAGTATTCAATTGGCTGGAAGTCAGTATTCAATTGTTGCATAGCTACAATTTCATGTGGTACAGGAATTACAGCATCGGTGTCGGTGATTTAGCCAGGACTTATGGGCCCATACGCAAAGCATACCAATGGACCAATGCAACGTTAATGACTAGGATATTTGCACTTTATGTAAAGCTTACTGATGATCTCGTGCAAAGATAATAGCAATTTCATGGGTCCAGATTTAGAGCATTTTGATGGTTGCTATATTGTCTGTTCTTGGTTTCTTTCTACAATGTAAAACAAAATTGGACTGAATCGGCCCCCATATAATCATGGTCATCTTCTATGTGTGGGCCCGTATTCAGTGCACGTCCTTGCTAAATGGTAGCAATCAGTGTGAAGTGCTGCAGAAATAGTTAACATTGTAACTGTTCCTGTTGCTTTAAGTCGGTTTTCTACAGTATAAAATATAATTTATTGCAAAAGTATTGTAGGAAAGATGGACGTACAACAAAGTTTTAAAACAAGATAAAACCATATTTTGTTATATCGATATCATGATAATCAAAGTAATAAGTGAAAATCAATAATGAGTAGGTTACTTAATCGTCGAGTACAACTAATACCATCTTCGATAGACTAGCTTTCGATATGTTAGTTAACCCATCTACATTTCGGCGGATCGAGCAAATATTTAATTTATTGGATTTTACGAATTGCCTCTCTCAGAATGCTATGGCAACTAACTAATGGCATGGTATATCGGCCGATGATGGTGGAGGCGATTTATTTCAAAAGGATACTGTGCAAGCTTAACGTCAAAAGTATGACTACATGCCAGAGAGAAGCAATTACAGGTGTATTTACTTATTTATGAGTCCATTCAAGTTATGTACTCACCTTGTCTCGATCATGTAGGGACCATCACCAATGAAATTTACAGACCCGAAGCAGAGAAATATCTGCTCGTTCCGCGAAGGTGTAGATAGGTTTCACATCTCGGAACCTTGGCTAACGAAGATGAACCAATAGAGAGCGATACAAATTGAACTAGAAAAAAAAAACAAACAATAGAGAAAATCATGATTGTCTAGCTTCGTTGAATTTGTAGATGGCAGGAACTTTGAGAGGGAACACGTTTACAGGAAAAAGAGATATCCAACAGTTTTAGGGAGCGTTTTTCATTCAGTATAGAAGCGATGAAGGAAAGCTCCATCTTGGATAAATTTACAGCTAAAATGATGCAACTGAACAGAAATACTTCAACGGACGGGGGAGCATGTGCCTTTAGTACAAGTGAAAGTTTACATTTTTGTAACGTAAATGATCAGTTATACTCTCGAAAAAGTAGCTCTTGTAGAAAAGGAAGGACTTCACAGAGATAACCAGAAAGAAAGGAGACTTAAAAGACAAAAAGAATGAGTATGACAACACGATAATAGCAATAAACACGATATATATATATATATATATATATATATATATATATATATATATATATATATATATATATATATATATATATATATATATATATTGCAATCTGCATATTCGAGTGAGAAGATAAACACGATAAAAGCGATAAAAGATTAAACTGTTGGCTTGATTTAACATTTTATATGCTTAAGTTGAACTATGTAGCACAGAAACAACAACAAACCAGGTTGATAGATAATGGTTAACAATGTCATGTATTAAGGGACAGTTTATTAAAAACATACAAGAGAATAAGACTAGAAAAGAGAGGTTTAAGGCTGAAACAGGTGTGGTTGAAATTGAAAAAGACTTTAACATTGAATGTTTGAATTGATAGTTAAAATCGAAACAACTAAATTAAACTCGTTAATGCTGACACGGAGTCTAGAACTATGTCTTAGAGATGAAGAATTTAATCAACAAGTCTAATAATATAAAATGAATTAGTTGAAACATAATTTAATGCTGGACAGAATTTTACTTTAAGAAGTTTTATAAAGTTCCAGCTTTGCAGTACCATTAATGTCATTGACTTAAATATGAATTAAGCTGATGTAGTTTCCACTGTCAGAGATATAAACATATTGAGAGGATTCTTTAAAATAGGTAATAAGTTTAGGGCAGCATTACAGTGTTAACTTTTAACCAACACCTCAGACAGTCGTATTTCACTATCAAACATCATGATTTGTTGAATAAAAGTTGCTAACAATACCATTGGTGGAGCAATATGTCGTTTTAAAATGCTAACGCAGATTAAAGGTTACTCAGTGTCGGGCTGGGGGTAGAGGAAGAAACTGTGAACACACACACACACACACACACACACACACACACACACACACACACACACAGAGGGGGGTTTACATTCACTTGTCACTTGAGATTTATGTCGTTAAAAAGAATGCTAACGCAGATTAGGAGTTACTCATTGTCAGGGGGGGGGTAAGGCGAAGAAACCGTACTCTCTCTCTCTCTCTCTCTCTCTCACACACACACACACACACACACACACACACACACACACACACACACACACACACACACACACTTGTCACTTGATATTTGACCATCGTTTTAATCTTGCGCACATTTATTATTATGCACACTTTCAGTTAAAAGACACATAGACTTTATGCCTTGGTTGCTTTACGACGAAAGTCGGGGCCACTTTTGAAATTTAGGACCTCTGCCCATGCATTTGATCTGATCCTGCCCTGGTTACCTGATTCTGTTCCCTGTGGTTACCCGATTTTCACTTGAACATATAGGAACTAACTAGGCATCAGGAATGAAAGCTTTGAAAGCTAAGATCGGAAGCAGGCAGCACCAGCACTTAAGTTATACTGTATGCGGTGTACGTTAAAATATATTAGAAAACCACTTTAATTTTTGATATTACCAGACAATTGGCCACTGTCTGTCAGTGAGTTTTCTAAGGCAGATTTTAACCCAGTATTACCATCAGTGACATCAGCGATGTTGTTTATGCGAAGTCATGTCGCGTGGTTTGGAATCTGAGGTGACGAGACATTATGCCTTTTGTCTCCTGGAAAGTGAGGCAAGGTTCTAGTAGGTTGTTCGGCATACTGGAATAAATACTTTATATATTCTCATTTCTTATGTTACACCACAATACGGTGTAATAGGGCGAGTTGTATGAACGACATGGTATCATAACTTCATGCCAGTTACTCTGTATTTTCATCACTTTATAACTGTTATGTGAACAGTGCAATCGCATGAATTCACCGTGTTATGAACAGTACAATTTCATAAATTCATATATTTTGTGAATGGTGTAGTTTCATAATTTCTTAAAGCCAGTATAGTCCTACAATTTCATGCCCATTACAGAATAATTTCTGATCGGTCATAATTAACCGAACCGTTTCATATCTGTCAAATTTAACAAAACAATTACATGTATACTCTGAAAATAAAATATAAATTATTGCTATAATTTACGCTTGAGATATAAAGTGCGTTTAGAGTATTTTGATTCTGTGTAAACAAAAGTTTGCAGAAGGTGATGTAGAACATTTTATTTAAACACACACACATACATACATATATATATAATAATGTAAATGCCAGTGACGATAGGTTTGTCAAATATATATTATTACTAGAGTTGTCCATTAGGACAACAAATTAAAGATGAACAACGAAAGCACAAATTAGCTAGTAAACTTATTTACAGTGACAGTCATCGCATGTGGCTTTATGCCAGAAGTAGACATTATATTAAATTCAATGATAGAAAACAGTGTACAACAAGGTACAGTTACCCTTCGTGATCTTTTAACAGGTTAGAGGCAGTTGTTCGGAATTGATTGTCCTTTTTGGATAGGTTTGTTCGTTTTCTCGTCTGTATCTGTTGTGTTTATTACATCAATCATTTGACGCTCTTTATGTCAGTATTTGCTTTTCCATTCTCTTGGTCTTGGAAGCGATAAATGTCGGATTATTTTCTTTTATCAGCAAGCTCATCCACATTATCAGCCAGCCATATTGGAATACCTGTTTACCACGTAAGGTCCTCATTGTTCAGGGCTATAGCCGATACTCAGGGTGAGATATAAACATCTTCTTGGTGTCTCACTCAGCATTGTATGAAATCCTTGTCACCTCCATTACTGTACATGATGCCTCTGCTTTCAATACCTCAAATCCACATTATGTTAATAACAAAAGCTTTCTATATAAGCAACTCTTTTACCACCCTCTTCTAAGTTCTTAAAATTATTATGCATTGCATATTTAATGCCGATCTGTTGGAAAATTAGAAACATAAAAAACGAACAGAAATCTGCAATTTTATCATCGCACATAACATCGAAATGTTATTGTAACCCGGGACCTGGCTTAATACATCAAGGGATTAATGAACATGTTACGATTTTACACCCGACGGTTCTATGATTGTCTTTACCTCAAGGGGAGAAGGTATTACCATCCTTGCTAAGAAAATCATTCTCTCTCGTTTCTCGCTAACGCTTATATCCAGCTTCAGTAATGAACTCGCTCAAGCAATTCTAACATTGCAGAAAAGGTTAGTCCATTTGTTTTGCATCCATCGTTCACCATCTAGTGGAGAAAGATAAATTAACTGATTCTGTCATTCGAACAATTAATTGTTCTTCTTGAACTTTTTAAAAAAAAAAAAAAATTCACCAGCGACAGCTTAATAATCCTAGAAGAGCCAAGCTTTCATTTCGACTGCCCTTCAGAACCCACACGTGTCAAAGATCTTCGACTATATTCACATTTTCAACTTAACACAGTATGTTAGCATACCAACTAACAAATGTGGCTACATATTAGACTGGATCGTTTACATATCGGACGATGCTTAGAGATCCACTGCTGTCTCCCATGCAGTACCGGATTTACCATTGTGCTTATGTGTGCTTAAGCACAGGGCCTCTGTTGGCCAGGGGGCCCATTTTCTTGGCAAATAAATAAATAAATAAAATAAAAAATAATTTCAGGATGAATTTTTCAAAAGTCTGTGGCTAATTTAACTACTCCTAAATTTCCTGAGAATATATGCCTGACTACCTGCATGCCTCTACAAACTTACATCGCGCCCGCACATAGGAGGAAAGGGATGGGGGTACACTTGCCCCCCCCCCCCGATTTCACCTCTAAACATGTTTTGGTCTACATCCATAAAACAAAATGGCTAACCACTACATCCATAAAACATAATGGCTAACCACTACATCCATAAAACATAATGACTGACCACTACATCCATAAAACATAATGGCTGACCACTACATCCATAAAACATAATTGCTGACCACTACATCCATAAAACAAAATGGCTGACCACTACATCCATAAAACATAATGGCTAACCACTACATCCATAAAACATAATGGCTAACCACTACATCCATAAAACATAATGGCCAACCACTACATCCATAAAACATAATGGCTGACCACTACGCTTGCCTCACCTCCATACGTAATTATCACTAATCATATACTTCACCTAAAAAAATTAAATTGTGATTTTTTTTTTCTGGCGCGGTTGTGTAATTTATAAGTGTATTGTTCAGTTAACCATTCTGTTAATTCACTATATTTGCTTCTTTTTGTCCTGTTTAACTTGCTCACATTATTTACAGATAATTCTGTAATAAAATGGATTTCTACGTTCAGAGCGAAAGTGTTTTAAATACTATTCTTTGTCATTCATTTGGTGGTTTAAAAAGATAGAATAATTTATGCCATATAAATTATATTCACGTGCTATCAAAACAAAAGAACGATAGTCTTTAGTTTTGAACAATTTTCTTCTTTTCTTCAGTCCTTTGAAATTTAATTATTATTTCAGATATTGATCAAAATTTTGCATCTTATATGATTGATTCTGAAACAGCTCCTTCATATACGAAATCACCACGGGCAGTGTTCAATATAATAGAGATTTCCACGCATTCTCTCTTTTTTGTTGAATCATTGTCGAATAACTTGTTAAGTTTACAAGTGCATTAACTTACTTAAAATGCCTTTTGTTTTCCTTCTCAATACTGTACTGTTCTTATAGTATTGTTATCAGGGCTGTTGCAGCTAATAACAATTACCATCATTTTTGAAAATAATCTTCAGATTCACATCTTTTCTGAAACATTGACATTTATCCATTCTGATGCTTTTAAATCAACAAAATAACAACTTTCTTCTGTTGAATGAAATTCTTCAACAATTTCAGATTTGGCCACAGTCTTATCCCGCCCAATTTTGTGAGTAAAAAGCAATTATCTCTAGATACCGACATTGTTGCTTTCAGGTTAAAATCGTGTTTATAATATCCTTCCTGAAAACCAATACAATGTAACATTGTGCCACAGGTTATCGTGTGCAAATAAATGTAAAATCTTTAGTATGTGTCGTCTTTTTACCCCGACATGCCTAGTATTTTGCATGTTTATTAATTTTGTGAAATAATATTATATAGTCCGACTGACCAGTAATGTTTAACTTTCAAATTTAATGGTTTAATGCTTTTGAATGAGTGTCGAAAGATGACAAAATGTTGCTGGTCTAGTGATTTTCTTCGTATTTTTCATTTGATTTTAAATAGTCTCTTATGCATAATACAAATGTATAAATACACACATTTGTGCGCTGTTTTTACAATTTCGTATGCCGTACGAGGGCAGAAATTGTGCATCACTCTCTTCGAGCTTGAGATCTTCCGTCCTCTACTCGAGCGGACAACTTTTTGGGGACTTACTGTTAGGACCAAACTTGAGGTATATGTTCAGATTATCGTGTGCTATACTTTAAAACTGATCAATTGTGACATACGTTCCAGACACTATCTGTAAGTTTGTTCTTTTTTCTCTACCTTTGATATTGCCGCCAGAGCTGCAGAGTTTTATTTGGATCAACATGAAAATGAGTGCATGTGTACTCAACGTGTTACATGGTGTAATGTTCAAGCAGGAATCAAATGTTTGACACTCTTTTACGCCACTCTCCAGAGCTAAGTAGCCTAGATCTTGAAATTCACTTTTCCCCGGCATGAGTACTTGAGAATCTTTGTCCCCTGGGCCCCGAATTCCTTTCTTTCCAGGTCCTTTCCCAAAGGGGCTCGTATCATGCTTACAATTTAACTACCATGCCTTACATGCCAGACAGTTGCTTGCCACCATGCATTGGTTTTACCACAATGCCTAAATTTCGTCCTAAATTTAGTTATAGTTCGAGTATATCAACCCATTATTTTGTACCCCCCCCGATTTTAATAATGGAAATCTTTAATGTGGTAAAAAGTGTAAGGAACTTAGTCACTTCATTCATCGATTTATATTTTCTAACCTATACTCGGAGTAGAATGACCCTAACACCGTCATCATCTGCGCGTTTCATGCAGTTTTAACAAGCAGTTTATAATTAATATGTACATGTGTGCAAAGGGACATAATTCCAAATTCAATATTATGGTAATTTACAGAGTTATCCGGCAAATAGGACGAACTACGTCATTATGTTGTAGGATGGAAATAAACTAGCCCATAGTGTACAGAATATGGCGCCGCGTTAGTATAGCGTGCCATTCTGGTCACAGTCAGTTAGAAATTGTAAATAAATGATTCAGTTAACATTGTTCTGTGCACTTTTTATCACATTAAACGTTTTTGTTAGTGAAATCGATAGAGGGGTACAAACAAACGGGGATGTAGAGTCATATGAACATTTTAATTAAACCGCTTGTTAAATTCATGTGAAAGGCAAATTTGTTGTCATTCTTTTCCTTTGCTTGATTCGACATTGTAAATATCGGAAGCAGACTACATATGTATATACATCTATAGTCATGCACACACCCCTTTGCTGAAAATGGACTTGTCAAAGTAACTGGAAATGGGTCTCTAGCATGTCTGTCTATTATATTGAAAACTTCTGTTTCTGTTAAGCATGAAACACGCAGACAATGATGGTGTTAGGGTCATTCTAATCAGATTCTGGTTAGAAAATATAAATCAATGAATGAAGTGACTAAGTTCCATGCACTTTTTATCACATTACAGGTTTCCTTTATTGAAATCGGTAGTGGGGTACCAACAAATGGGTTGATATACTCGGACTATAGTCAGGTAAATAAAAATGGCAAATCAGTCAGAACTTGAAATATAAGAGTGAGATTACCCAGATTATGGTTTTGAGAAGCCTGCTGGTACATCTCTAAATCATACTGTCATCTCGTCAGACAAGGAGGATCTGAACATGAATTTTGTTTTTAAATTGGAAGTTGTCCAGATCCACATGTACTCCAATCAGATGAAAAAGGGCCTCTGGCGGTAGAGTGTGATAAAAATTATTGTTTTAATTTGTCGAAATATATATTAAAAGTTAAATATATATAATACAATCTTGACAAATACTTTTCATATTCTCATTCTGTGTGCATATATAACTTGCCTTTTGCCCTAGCTTTTCAATCATGTACCACCAAGTGACCTCATAATGTGATATGAGCTATAAATAGAAAAATGTGAATAAGTTATCAAATTCTGTTTTTGGTTTTTATCATTATTCAAACACATGCAAATCATAATACTTTCATCCTCATAAGTATTGTGATAAAAATCGTAAAAATGTGTATTTTGGAGTACTTTGGTTTTTGAGCATATTTTGGTGTCTCTAGTAACCCTTAAAGAGACCTAAATTTAAGATGTTTATTCTGAGGCTAACATACAAAGGGGAATTAAAAGTCCCTATATATATCCCGTTAAATGAAGTTATCCTTTGTGATACTTTATAAATGAAACTTAAAGTTTGACTAAAAAAAGATCTTTTCATTAACAATATCTTTGTCACTATCATACCATTACAAAACAAATGGCGAAATGAAAAGGGGAAAAGCTGCATTTTCATTTGTAATAACATTACCAAATTATGTAATCTTAACTTTAAATAAGAAAGGTAGAAAATATACTATGCAATCCAGAACTATATTTATATTACCCTGACTACCAACATTAAATAAAATTTCTTGTACCTTGTAACACAGCACTTTACAGTTAACTTCAACCTGTGTCCTAGGTAAGTAGACCTACGTCAATAGTTTGAGTGCATATTTACACCTCTGCATTTGATCAACTGACCACTGTGGACCTTATTTGTTGGCAAACCAAATTTAGAAGAAAAAATGCATTTAAGGGCTATGATGATGTAGAACACTTTAAATGCAACTTTTTTAAGGTCTAATCAAGACAACCAGCATCCCAAGCAAAGATAAAGATAGGATGCTGACCTTCAAGGGCCATAACTCTGTCCAAAGAGGAGAAAACGAGAAATATAGGTTCATGAAATAAAATTCAACTAAAATTGCCATGCTCCTAACAGCTCATAATATTTCTGATTATATCACTGTCTGAAGTCTATTTTCACCCTGTGTCATCCAAACCTTAGTAAGCTGCCTCTGTGTATTAATTTATGAGCATATTGACCAGAGCCAATTGTTTATCTATTATCAATGACTAAAATCCAAATGAAAACAACCATAAATGGACCAGACTTGGTTTGGATTCATAGAGGCTCTTTATTGTAACAACACTTGTATACTGTGATGTAAATCTTGACTGAACATCTCGTGTTCCATCACTGCAATTTATGAATTCCTGACATTTACCTCCTAAATATTTGGTTAAATCCTTTCATTCTGTAATAAAGCCATTGTGGAAAAATTATTGCACTAAATGTCAACTATGATGCAGTTATCAATACATATGGTTTTCTCGAGGTGTCATTTTACCAACTAATTTACAATGCTGTGGCAGTGAAGTTATCCTACCCAAGGGAGGTAACACACAGTGAGGAGTAAATGACTAAATTAATATAAGGCTCATGAGACAATGTTTATACTAAATTGCACCAGAACAGATTCAATGGATTTTGATCAATGCTGCAACATCACAGGTGAAGATAAATTATGGCATGGGCCATAACTCTGTCCCTAATGGAGCTGACAAAACACAATCCAATATAAAGCACATTTATGTGTTATGTGTTAATCTTTAATATAATGAGACAAGAAATGTTAAATGCTTTTTGAGTGGTGAAAATTACAGGCAACATTCCATGTAAAGAGGTGAGGCTATTTGTGAAGAGCTATTTCTCTACTCAGAATGCTTTAGAGGAGACAAAACCATGAATATGACCCAGAGACAATGTTCACTGAATCAAAATATGCTGAATTGTTCTTTAGTTGTGCCTGTTAAAGCAACATTTCAAGTGAAAAAGTGAAATCAGTTGTCAGGGCTCATAATTCTATATAAATCTGGAGCTGACAAGACAAAGCATATATAAAACACATCTAGGTCTAAGAGATAATGCACACACCAATTTGCATCAGACTATTTTGACTGGTATATGAACTATCCTGGTTACAAAGACCTGCTGTTGGGGAGATTTAAGTTTCTTGTTTTTTATTTTTTGTGTTTGATTGAATTTTAGGATTTGAATGTGCTAATGTACCACCAGTCTTGATGCATCACAATGATATAATCTACAATGTACTTGAATGAATTCAGAATAATTGTGAAATAGTGTTCTAGTCCAAAATGTCGATGAGCACTTTATAATACCAATAAATATTTGAAATTTTAGATGTAACTTTGATAAGAAAAAGGAATTAATTCAGTCAAAACTGGACCTGGAAGATAAACGCTCTATTGTCAAAACAGCAACAAACACCTTTAGCTGAATGGTCTTCTGATGTATGGAACTACATCTTGCCCAGTCTATGTATGAAGATTATCTATCAGTGCCATCAACCCTTAGATTTCTTTCTATAAAAAACTTTGCCATCAATTTACAAATTGGTCTCCTGGATGAACATAAATAAGAACATTTGCCAATATGCATGTAATAGTTTTTATTGCGACAGCTTATTAAACTAATGCTAACATGTCTTTTAATATACAATGTTATATTTATTATGCAAATGCTGTTTTAAATCATAAAATAAAATTCCTTGTGGGAACTCATATTCCTTTTGTTTTTAAATTCATCAATAAAATATATGACAAACCTATGTTTACAATATGATTTATAATGAATCCATGATTATCACATGATAAACACCATTCAAACATACATTTGGGATGATTAGACACATATTTTAAGCACATATACTTTTCATAAATATAAAAAACTACTTTACCCTAACTTGACACCGGCAGTGGCATAACTTCAAATCCCATCCCCCCTTTGCAAACATTCAGAATATAACCTAGATAACCTGGAAAAAACTTAGGATTTTAAAATACCTTCTTCAATCCAAACCTCTCCCCCTCCTTGCACTGTAGGGGTTGTGGAGCAGTAGATGGAGTTGTAGGTAGTCCAATGAATTTCTAACATTATTTCATAAAATAATGCTGATCACAGAAACAGACATTCAACAATACAATGTTTACTTGCAATCAAAAACATAAATAAAATAAAGAGAAAGGGTTTGCTTCATGTTGTCATTCTATTTCTTCAATACAGCTGCTGTTTTCAGGAAATTTCTAGTTGCCTTGCATAGGACTCTCTCCACTATAGTAAATAGGATTAAAAAAGAATTAAGTTTATTTTTATTCTGTATTCATTACCATGCTTGCAATTATACAAAGCTTTATAATCAAGAAATACCTGCAAAACTATATGACAAGACTACATACATAAAAAAAATCCTCCCATTAAAAAAAACCTCCCATCTAAACTGTCTGTACTAACTAAAATTTATTCTTGGGTCTTTATTGCCCTAAAACTAAAATAACATTGTGACTGATTTGTATTACATTTAGTCGCTCTCGAGCTAATTTAGCCGAGTGTGGTTCTCCAATACTCATTATTGATAATATTTATACTTGCTGTTTAATTTATAGCAGCAGAGAGGGTGAAGGACAACAATTGAGTCGCTTTACGAGTAAACAAAATCACCTTACAAACTCAGGAAAAAATATGTCAACAATAGTATAACAAAAATAAGCTAACCTAAACGATTTTATTATATGGTTAAATACTTAACCGTGTGGAAATAGAAAAGTTAGAGACTTTGGTTTAGCGTTGTTGATCTTTTTTTTCAGCTTCTGCAAGAACCTTTATTTTTTGTTAAGGATTCGAGTAAAATTTTGTAGGGTTCACCCTCTCTGCTGCTCATTTTGAAAAAAAATGATTGTAGATGTGAGACAGAAACATGCAGCACACCAACACACCATATGCTTTTTTTACAAATCTGATTAGTTTTGATCTCCTTCAGGCTGAATGCCAGGTGTCTCACATGTATATGTGTGTGATATGGATTTTTAATATAGCTTTAAAAATTTTCAGTCATAATGCTGTGATATCTGAAGTGTTACAGTTTATAGTGATATTAAAGACTGGGGCATCATGCCACAGACATGTAGCATGATTTCCCACCTAGTCAAATTATCCTGAAACCTGGCTGACCAGTCCTAACATTAACCTTTTAATTGTTAGCACCTATGAAATGGAGCTGTTAGTATAATTTTTTATAAGTCTTTGCATTTACTTGACCGGGGTTCAAACCCGCGACTTCTTGCAACCAAGGCAGACGTTCTAACCACTATACCACTTGAGTGGTCATCTTGCATTTAAGGTAGGATGGTGGCCCTAATGGTCATGTTGATATGACCCAATGCAATTTTGGATTTTAATGTTAATTGTAATTCTGTTTTTTTTTTAAAAACAAATCTCATAAGCTGAAAAGGTATGATTTGTTCATTTTCATATTAATAACCACAATCTTAGTTGTTGTTAATTAAGTATTGTTTGAAATAGTGTGATAGTTTTCAGGGTGGGTTAATGATTGCATATTCTAAAAGTTTTACATGGAAAGAGATATCTTCTTTTTTAAATAATGTGCTTATATTGATCAATTCTATAAACAAAGGTATTCCTCCCATTGTCAGAACTGTATATTCTATTCATGTGCAATATGACAAAACTTATTGCAGTCCTACTATGCAGGAATTCAGATGAGTAAAAATTGAAGAATAGCTATCCACAAAGTTAGGGCTCCTGTAAAAGAAAGAGAGAAAGAAAGAAAGAAAGAAAGAAAGAAAGAAAGAAAGAAAGAGAGAGAGAGAGAGAGAGAGAGAGAGAGAGAGAGAGAGAGAGAGAGAGAGAGAGAGAGAGAGAGAGAGAGAGAGAGAGAGAGAGAGAGAATTGCATATTTTCAGAACTTTGTCAGGAACAATGTTTGTTTTATCCAGATTATTCTTTGTACAATAACACTTTTAATATTTGTTTAAGCTATGACCATGTCTCACTTTCACAAAATTATACTATAAGGGTAGAAAAAAAACTTCTTAATTTGAAAAATGCAAAATTTTAGGTGATATGATCTCAAGTAAATTTATATTTTCAGTTGTCGTATGAATTGTCCTGAATTCTGGGTATATGTTTTGAAGACAACAGATTCACCTACCAATAGAGAAATGACTTTTGAAGACAGATTGACAAATGGAGAAAACACATTTTAGTACCCATGAAAAATATATTTTTTTTTATACAAAAACACAAAATAAGTTACCTATAAAATAAATGATTCCATAGGCAGACAAATATTCAGGCAGCCTAAAAATCTTTTCATAAAAATTGTTAAATCATTCAATATAATCATGATTGAAGAAACATATAAGAAATAAATGAGTTTTATTTATCTAGTAAAATTCAACATGTATAACATGACTCCCTTGATAACTCATGAACACAGTTATAATGTGGTACACAGCATGGATCCAATTTTTAGACAAGGAAAGATCCAAAAATTGGGCCCTATGTTGATTGTTAAGAAAATCATGATCAGAACTGGTAATTAAACATTTATTCAGTGTTTGTTTTAGTGAATGAAAGGTAAGAATCAATATTGTTAAATGTTTAAAAAGAAATCACATCTTTTGTTAGATTTTATTGGAAGAACATTTTCTCAATATACTCCTAAATAATAATAAAATGGTGAAATAGCGATAAATCAGAATTTTTGGTAAATGCAAACATGTTTCAACATTGAAAAAAGATAAATAACAATTAAATGTCTTGTCAGGAGAAATTCATGTTTTAATCTTTTAACCGTTTCAATATAATCAGCATAATCATGGCATCATTTCTTATTTTAAAACATGAAAAGTGTCACTCCACTATCACATCAATGCCTGTCAACACTTGTGAGAAGCTAATGGCAAGATCTACAATTTGTTTGCTGCATTGTAAAAATCAATTAACAGAGACCTGTGTTGTTTTATCATGTTACATATGTCTTTTGTATCAAGTCAAGAAAAGGTTGCACTGTCAAATAGTTAATTACATACATAAGCTCATGTGTTAACTAATGACTCAAAATCAATCCATTTTATTTCACCAGTTGATCATATCATGTACTTAACATCAATAAAGTGTATATATATATATATATATATATATATATATATATATATATATATATATATATATATATATATATATATATATATATATATATCAGTAATGTATACTGACCATTTGTAAATGTGATCATGTAGAGTAAAGAAAAAAAATCAAGCAAAAAGCAAACTTTGTGAAGAAAAGGCTCTATCATAGGGTCCATAATGCGGAAGCAAGATTAAAAGTCTGTAGCAAACTCAAAATTTCTGAGTCGACACTAGAGGCTGGTTAAAGGATGAGCAGAAATTTTGAGATTACTTGCATGATGATGACTCTGATGATGGATTCAAACAAGAATGGGCAAAGACTGCAAACAGCATGGCATGTATACCTGGTTTACACAACAACATGAACATGGCTGTAACAATTCTCAAGGCCCAGGCAGAGAAAATGGAAAACAGTATAGATAATGACTCTGATTTCATGGAAAGCCATGGATGGCTTTGGAAATTCCATCACCAAAATAGAAGAAAACAAAATTCATACACTTGGTAAATCATGCAGCCACATGCATCTATCCAAACCAAAGCGCAGAGAGATACTAAGCAGTGTTAAATACAAAGATAGAGACTTACAATTGTGATAAGGATGGTCTCTGTTATCGGATGATACCAGAGAAAACACTAGCTACCAGAGCTGACATACACAGAAAGGAGGCTTCAAGCTGAACAAAGAGAGATCAACACTTTTGTTTTGTGTGAACAAACCATCATGTTAGCAAAAATATCTCCTTTTATGTTACCATCACATGAACATGAACAATTCCATTTGTACACAGAAATGGTGGAAATGCATGGACGACTGCAACTGGATTTATGGAGTGGCATTTCAAGATGTTTGTCCCTGCCATCAGAAATCACCACTGATCCAGGGATTTATAGGAGAGAGCTCTAAAGTTCTCAGGTAATTTCCCAGTCTACCTCCTGATAATTCACTCTTAAAAAGTGATGGAAAGATCAAGGTAGACTATCCCACTAAAACAGTGTATTTAATTCAGTCCAGTCACTAGAACAAAGAATTATCAGCATTTCGGTAGCAGAATTGCCAATGGTTGTTCATATAGTCAATGCTGGACAGTGGAGAAGGTGTTGCAACTTTTCTCAAAAGTGAGAGTTTGAAAGTGGCTATATTCATGGGTCATCAAGCATGGAAAGCAATCACTTCTAAGATAATAAATTCAGGGGTGTACATATATAGAAAGGGTCTTGGAAACAGTGATGATGAGAGTGATCTTGAAGGTTTCGTTGAAACAAATGTCATTCATGCAGGGACTGTTTGCGAGAATTTATGAAGAGCCATAGAGCTGAGATGGGTGTTAATTGCCATACAACAGAGGGGTTGATATGTACTGACAGTGACTGTCCTACAGTGTGGAGGATATGTACTGACAATGAGTCCCACAGTGGAGGAATGGATATATATTTACAATGACTCACACAGATGAATACATATCCAAAGATCAAATTGTTAATTCTGTAACAAAAACAATTTGCAACAGATGATGATTCCAGCTGGTGCATGAGATGTGTCAAAACTGATCCCAATTGAGGTGTTGCTCCATTGTACTCAAGTTATCAAAGGAGAGGTGTATATACATGTGTGACCTTGTCAAATAATATGAACAACTGTATCAGGAATAGCTATATGATAAAATCATTATGAACAAAAAAGGTAACCACCTTAAATATAATATCACAGTGTCTTACAGAAATTATTTTATGACGATATTCATACATTATGTACATATAGATTTCTTGCAAATTTTACTGAGATTAGGGATTTAGATAAATTCATAAAAAAACAGACCAAAGAGAAATTAGACAATTGTCAGGTTATTGAAACTGCAAATAATTAGCAGCTTTTATTCATATCAGCTGACTTGTTATCTAGACAGTAAATAATTAGCAGCTTTTATTCAACTCAATAGCAGCTTTTATTCAACTCAATTTACATTTTATCAAGACAGTAATTAATGAGCAGTTTTTTCAGCTTAGTTGACATTTTATCTATACAGTAAATAATTAGCAGCTTTTATTCAACTCAGTTGATGAATTCAATGATAACTGTGAATTCAACATTTTATCACGGGATGCCAATTATTACGCAGTATCATTTTTTGTGGGTAGCAATTTTCATGGATTTTGTGGTCATTACAAATCATACATCTAAAGACCAATGGTTATGTTTTGAAGTACTTGTATATGTTACTAATGTTGCAACAGACTAGACAATAAATTTCCATAATGTTGGTACCATGTTAGCTGAGCCAATCCAATTCATCATCATCATCGTCATCTCCAAACAATGGGGGTGGGGGCTGTGGCTTCAAGTCCTGCTGGAAAGAAATAAAATGGTAAATTGAAAATTGTTTTTCACAAGGCTTACATATTTTCTACATTTAAAGAACAATTTAAAGGCCACACCTGGGACAGATCAAATGTACTGTTTTAATGGGTTATGTTATATATTTTAACCTCAAGTATTCAAGGAAAGACTGTTCATAACTAGTGATTGTTTAATAATAGTGACTTGCAATTAAGTCAGGTTATGTCTGATGTCATTTTGTATTCAACATTATTGTTCCAGCGATGGGAGATAACTATGACAAAATAAATGATAAAATTGATATTAAGGAGGCTAAAGAGTTCATGCCAGGATGATGGATTTTTTTTTTAATCAATGTAATAATTTAAAATGAAGAAATTAAATATCATGGAAGATAAAACAAAAAGATATGATCTTCTGATCCAAAGATATTCCACCAACCATGTTTGTCTTGAAGAACTAAATTTAATCTGTTTAAATGAAGAAGCTGTAAAATTACCATTAATTATAAATAACAAGACTAAAATGTGCCTTGGTATGAAGGCAACTGATAAATCTTTTCCCAATTAAGACTTAAAGACAATTACCTTTGGAGATCTAACCAAGTAATTTCTAGGCAAGGTCTATTAATGATCCAGAAAGAAGATAATTCTATTAAATGAAAACTAAGTTGGTGCTGGAGAGAAAAAAAAATGAATGCATGACTGTGATTTTTGAATCATCAAAAACTTGGTGAATCAGAAAGGAATCTACTTACTACAATTTGACCAGAACAGCCTCAGAGAGATGAACTTGTGAAACCAATGTTTGGAAAATGGAAATCCAGAGCTCATGCGTTTTCCAAATGATGTTGTGAAATACTGAAAATCCAATGTTAGGTCTCTGCCTGATATTGTAAGTAACATTATGTGGAAACCAAAACTTAAGAGGACAATCAAATCATGGTCCACACTTCTTCTAAATGATAATACAGAATACTGAAAATGAAACTCATTTTAAAATCTCACCATAAAGTTGTATGCCAAATTTAGTTTAAATCAAACATACCTTAGTAGTGTGATAGTTCTGAAACCAAAGTAGAGATAATAATTCAGGGCCATAACTTTTGTAAATAATGTTCTAGAATGCTAGAAAGCAAATGTCTTACAAATACAAAAGTAAATTTGGTTGAAATCCAAGATTTCTAAGTAAAGTTATGCAACAGCAACCAATGTTATTAGAATGGGAAATCAAGGGCAGTAACGCATTAAAAGATGCTGTGCAATAATGGAAATGAAACTTTATCAAGAAAAAGATGCAAGCCAAGTTTGGGTGAATTCCTACAATTCTTTGTAAAGTTAAACTGTGAATAATAATGTCAAGAAAATGGACAATTAGGAGGGCATAACTCTTGTTGTGGTATTTATTCAAAGTCTCAGCTATTTAAAGGTATACACTAAATCCGACTGAAAGCCAACAACACTTGCTAAAGCAATACTACATAAACCAGGAAGATCATGGATAGAAGTCCTATAAAAGCAGTTGTAGAATACAGGAAATTTAACTCATTATGTTTTTTTTTTTGTTTATTGCGAACAACAGGTACTGGATAAAAGGCAAGTTTGAAAGTTTTCTGTAATAAAGTTTTATAAAACCAGACTGATGAAGTATTAAAGAGGTGCAGTTTTGAAATTATATTTCTCAAGGTCTGTAATGCTTGTTTCTTGTATAATGGCATGATGAGGGTACAAGTACAATTGCTATAGAACAAGTCACATAGCTTATGTATGTCCTCCAAGTCACTTTTTGCAGTTACAGGTGTCATTTTGGCATTTATTCACTTTATGTTGTGCCTTGCCCATCAAAATTCCATTGAAGAATATAGTATGAATTCCTCTAATTATGCTTAATGACAAACTCCATGATAACATACTTTGACATTTTTAGGCTCAGTTAAGCAAGCAGTGTGATCTCATTTAAACTAGTATGTAGATGGAATGCACCTGCATTTGGGAAAATGTTGTACTACAAACATAATCAGAGACACGACAATGTCATCATTTATAAACAAAGCCTGGTAAAACATCTGCAGGAAAAAACCTGGCACACAAGTCCAACAAAATGGAAGCAATTCAATTATGTAACTTTAATTATATCTTCTGTATGGTATGTCATATATTTTATTTCAACTCGTACATAATACCTATTTTAGAAATATGGCCATTAATTCAGATTTATTTAGTTAAATTTTACATCATGCTAAATTATTTTTTTGAAATGTCATATGTACAAGTTAAAAATAAAATGTACTGTATGTTACTCCTCTATCCATTTCATTGTTGAACATCCATACAGGAGAAGAATGAAAATGTGCACGACTTCTTGTTCATGTGATTGTACCTTGATTTCATTTGCACTAGTAATATTTCAATCCATTATCAACTTTCTTGACCAAGTATAATGCTGAATTTCCATTGTAAAAGTCCAATGCGATTCATAATTTTTGTCTGGAATTTTGTTATGACAATTAATGTGCAGATCTTTAAAAATCACAACTGATTAAACTTTGTTAAAACTGTATTATGATCAAATTTTCAAAATAAATAAATTATTTTTAAAATTTACATTAGTAAATGCATTTACATGACCCATGTGATTTATACTACAGTCTCTACATATGATTCATGACGCACGTGGTAACAAAAACTGGTCTAATATAAAATCATCTGTACTCAGTGCATTCTTTACAAGTATATGCAATTTTATCATCCTAGTCAAGGGCGGTTTCTGAGCATCTCAGATTTCTTTTAACACTTTGACCAAGTGTTCAAAATGACTGTTACATAAAGCAAGAAGTATGGTGTGTGTTTGTGATGTAGGCTGGTGACCTTAAGCTTGTAAATACTGAGACCATACTACGTCCACAAATGTAATCAGTGCATTTTTCTTTCTTCCTCTCTATCTTACTCTCTTTGAGATGGTTAAATGTATCAAGAGAACACTCACGAATGGTTGTTTGAAACAATCTGAGTTTTAGCTTTCTATAAACCATCATAGATTTTTTTTCACTTACCTCTTCCCCAAGTAGGTCTGATTTTGAAGGCAGTTTTGATTTAGTCTTTTTCTTATCTGCATCATTCACTTCTTTCTCCTGTTTCTCTGGCTTAATTCCTAAGGTTTCTGCTACATTGTCATCATTGCCAAATAATGGACTGTTGAAAGACATTTAACAAATGTGGCAAATTTTTAACCTTTACTCATTGAGAAACACCAAATGGATTAAACCCTACAAAGATTATACCACTTAAATACAGAACTGTCTTCTCATTTTTCAGGGTAAATTTGTAACAAGTCCTACTTTCATCTTTCTCATATATTTGCAATTTTGCCTAATGGAAGCAATAAAGAAGAGTGAATGTATGTTGCAACCACTTCCCCAGTGGGTGATAGCAATGACTGCCCATCCCTCACTGTGCAATACCAAATTGCATGATTCATCCACTTTTGCCCAGTAGGCAGTGATAATGGCTATTAATCAGCAGGTAGTGCTAAATCATATCCTTCGGTCACTTGACCAGTAGGCAATGCCCATGGTTACTAATCTATCTCCAGGTAGTGCCAAATGTATGGTTCTGCCATTTGCCCAGTAGTCAGTGTCTATGGATGCTAATCTATCTCCAGGTAGTGCAAATGTATGGTTCTGCCATTTGCCCAGTAGTCAGTGTCTATGGATGCTAATCTATCTCCAGGTAGTGCCAAATGTATGGTTCTGCCATTTGCCTAGTAGTCAGTGTCTATGGATGCTAATCTATCTCCAGGTAGTGCAAATGTATAGATCAGTCACTTGGCCAGTAGTCAGTGTCTATGGATGCTAATCTATCTCCAGGTAGTGCAAATGTATGGATCAGTCACTTGGCCAGTAGTCAGTGTCTATGGATGCTAATCTATCTCCAGGTAGTGCAAATGTATGGTTCTGCCATTTGCCCAGTAGTCAGTGTCTATGGATGCTAATCTATCTCCAGGTAGTGCAAATGTATGGTTCTGCCATTTGCCCAGTAGTCAGTGTCTATGGATGCTAATCTATCTCCAGGTAGTGCAAATGTATGGTTCTGCCATTTGCCCAGTAGTCAGTGTCTATGGATGCTAATCTATCTCCAGGTAGTGCCAAATGTATGGTTCTGCCATTTGCCTAGTAGTCAGTGTCTATGGATGCTAATCTATCTCCAGGTAGTGCAAATGTATAGATCAGTCACTTGGCCAGTAGTCAGTGTCTATGGATGCTAATCTATCTCCAGGTAGTGCAAATGTATGGATCAGTCACTTGGCCAGTAGTCAGTGTCTATGGATGCTAATCTATCTCCAGGTAGTGCAAATGTATGGATCAGTCACTTGGCCAGTAGTCAGTGTCTATGGATACTAATCTATCTCCAGGTAGTGCCAAATGTATGGTTCTGCCATTTGCCCAGTAGTCAGTGTCTATGGATGCTAATCTATCTCCAGGTAGTGCAAATGTATGGATCAGTCACTTGGCCAGTAGGCAATGTTCATGGCTTCCAATCTATCACCAGGTAGTGCCAAATTTATGGTTCAGCCATTGATTTTATGCCAAGTTTCATTAGTTTAATCCAAACTAGTCAGGAAAATGGACAATTGATGGAAAGATGATGGACACAAGCCCATCACATAAGCTCTTCTGGGCTTTAACTAATAAAACTAAAATCATAAAGTCATAAAAACAGAGATTATGTGCAAATAAAGACAAAATAGGATGTAAAATATAAAAGTTTCTGTCACTAGGAAACATTTTTAAAGGTATGCTCACAGTGAAACAAACAAATGGCATGGCTCACAATGATGGCAAGAATCTAAACATTTCAAAGATGAAAACTAAAAAATATAGCCACAAATACACAATGTAAAGTGAGATTGATCAAAACAATTCTAAATTTGTATGCAAATAGCTAATATTTCCTTAAAAACACAGCAGATTCCAGGAGATGACAGACACAATGTTACCTGTACAGACCAAAAGCTTAAAACTAATGAATTTGGTATATGGGTATTCATCTCAGTGAGATAGTGGTGGATGGGTGTCATTATAATAGCACCATGGAAAAATTCTTCCCATTGATACTTTTAGTATAGTCGGTAGTTTACACTGATGAGAAATGTACTTATTTCCTCTGTTTGAGAGGGTCAGATTAAAGATTTACTGAAAATTGAATCTTAAACATAAATATAATTGTGTAATGTAACAGATAGAGAAAATTAAAATTTATAACATTCAATTTTTGACTTATTTGGATTTGAAGCAATCAAAAAAGTCCACAAAAAAATATTACCACATGAATAATAGTGAATTCACAGAAATTAACACCAGATATGAATTCTAATAATACTTTGATAATCTTTTTGTTTATTTGATAATATAACATGTTCAAATCTCAAAGAACAATTATTTCTCACAAGAGACATTTTTCATATTTAGGTAGTGTAAGATGGTACCTATTCTTAACAATGCTCAACATTTTTTTTGTCTATAACACAAATGTAAATGTAAAACATGAAGCTCCAGTACAATTTTGACAAACAATTCTTCATCCCAACCCCCCTAGTGTATACTATCATCTTTCTGGAGAAATGCAGTAGGTATAAGTTAAACAGAAGCGATGTAAATGTTACTTTCCTTATACATTTCTGTTGCTGGGACAGGGAGTCATGTAAATGTGACTTTTCCCATACTTTTCTGTTGCTGGGACAGGAAGTCATGTAAATGTGACTTTCCACATACATTTCTGTTGCTGGGACAGGAGTCTTGTAAATGTGATTTTCCCCATATTTCTCTGTTGCTGGGACAGGGAGTCTTGTAAATGTGACTTTCCCCATACTTTTCTGTTGCTAGGACAGGGAGTCATGTAAATGTGACTTTCCCCATACATTTCTTTTCCTGGGTCAGAAAGTCATGTAACTGAGACTTTCCCCACACTTTTCTGTTCCTGGGTCAGGAAGTCGTGATAGATCAGTTGGCAGAACATCAGACTCATAATCCAGGTGTACAGGTTCAATACCCACCTGAGCCTGCCCAAGTTGGCTGCCTTGGAGTGACCATGGGACAGACTTTCATTACCTCAGCATGATAGAGCCAATAATGTGTTAAAAGTGCCGTTAAATTTAACAAAAACAAAACTGTTCCTGGGTCCATCAATCAAAAAACTTTGTTTTTACTCAAAATCTTACTTGAAAATATTCTTACCAATCAAAAGGCTTCATTTGTCAGTTTGGAATAATATTTGTTATTTAAAATGTTGAGTAAAATTTTGTTCTTATTTTTGCAGGATTTAAAGCCATTTTTCAGCACTAGATAGGCTATATATGGCAGCCAGTATAAATGGTGGAGGAAGAACCTGAGAAAGCCCAGGAAAGAAACAACAACCCACGAGAAGCTACTGGCAAGCTTTCTCATTTATCCACATTGGCCAAGCCCAACACTTGAACTGACAGACAGAAGTGCGATAGCAGTGACCTGTAATGGTGAGTACCTCAGACCACTCAGCCACCCATAAAGTTTGTGACTAAGAGGATCATTAGACGTCCCTTATCAGGTAGTTCAAACATCAAGAATCTTTTTGCCTATCAACAAACCACTCATATCCAAAATGTTAAAGTTTTATTTTAATACATGTATGAATAGGCAGAGTTATGATTTATTACACACCTACATTGTATGGATGGAAATCAATACACATTTCCATATCATAAAAGAAAAACATGATCATGAATGTTGTATTTAATATGGAAACTGAAGCATAACAGAATACGTGTCAATAAAGTAAAAAAAGACATATCAATTTAAATTCATTAAGAATTTTTTTAAAGAAAATCTAACTTAATCATGTGTTTGTAATTGTCTGATTTTAGCTAATGTACAAGGTTTCACATTTAATTCAGATCTTGTGATTTTAATACAAAGGCATAAGCAGAGATACATACAGACAAAGATAAACTTACCTGTTCTCTCTAGCATTTTGAATGGAATTGTTCTCATCAGGCAGTGGAGGTGGGTCTGTCTGTAGTATTGGTACAGGAGACAGATGGGATGAAGACCTCTTCTCTTTTTTACTACTGTCTGTTAACATGTCGAGCTCCTCACTAAAACTATCAAATTTTATTTTACTGGCAGGTTTGCTAATGCTTCCATTAGACTCTGGGGATATTTCTTGGCTAGTATTTGACTCAGGTATGGTGGTGTCAGGCACTTTGGATACTTCAAGCTCTGATACAAAATCATTTCAATAATTAAACATTGTCAATCAAAATATTGTAACAAATTTAACAATGCAATACATTGGTAATCATGTTTTCTTAAATAACTGCTTTATTGCATGAATGCTGTCTTAAATCATGACTGTAACACTACAAGAGTTTAATTAAACAATGAAGTTAAATGTATTTCTGTGTAACAAAATGTGTATTGATTTAGTCAAGTTAATGATATCGCAATGGCAGGGAATACATTACCTAACCCTTCAATAATATAGATTCAACTAGCTCAGGAAACGGATATTTACTTACAAAATGTTTCATTGATAATTCAATATCCTTTGATATGCCATGCTTTATTGACATAAGAAAAAAGCTGTCCAATTGATACATATGGTTCGACATGTGCTTATTGTTTATTGGTCAAAGCTGACCAGTGGTCAGTCAGTAACCAGTGGTGAGCTGATTGTATTTAAAAATCTAATTGTGTCTGGTTCGTTTGTCATTCTGAATTCATAGTCATATACTTGGCTCAATGTAGTACAGATGTAAAATGGTGCATTGCTGGTGAACTGACTTGATAGTTTTATTTTTTTTTCAGATATTGTCCTGTTCACAAGAGTGGGAAAGAAAAAACAAACTTAAATTCTGCATTCAATACATGACAGCTATTTAACATTCACCAGTAAAACATTGACCAACTGTAAATCCAACACATGCTGCATAACATCTTAAAAACAAAATAATTTGGACTAAAAATAAACAAATCTGACAAAATTTGAAGTGGACACTTGAAAATGTATTTCAAACTGGCCTTATATCACTAGAAGTGTCAAAACCTCATAATGTCATGAATCTGTTTCCTTAAGTTATCATAGATACTAAGACTAATAAAAAAAACCTAAAAAGTGCAGATATGTCAGAAATATTTTAAAAGATATGTGGAAAAATACTTGTACAAAACTTTGCAAATTCCTACCTGTCAAAGGATTTACAATCTCCTCGTCTTCATCTACATGTACATAATCTGTACTGACTGAGTTTCTTAAATCGCTAATGTTCATTTGATTGCTAGATTTAAATTCCTCTACTTTATCGACTGGAACAGTTTGATAATCCAACTTTTCACTATCTTTCTCCTTTTGAATCTGATTATTTTCCTGGAAGTCCATTTGCTCATCATCACTTTTGTCCGTAACTATTTCTTGAATCTTTTCTGCATCATGTTTATCCTTTTCCTCATCAGAATCTTCTGATTCTTCTGTATAAGAATCCTCCTCTTCTTTTTCATTTTCATTTTCATCTTCATCTTCACTCTCTTTATTTCTAGTTGGTGGTTCATTATCCTTGTTCATTAGGCTCAAAGTTGTTGTCTGGAAAAGGAAAGTTGCTAACTTGTCATAAGCTGAATGCAATTTTACAGTGTACATCATTCCTTCATTCTAAGGCCCAACTTATTCTACACTGTACACCATTCTCTCACAATAAAGCCCTATATATTTTTCATGCACAGCAATCCATCATAATAAGGTGCAGCATGTTAAAGTGTACAGCATTCCTTCTCTACAAGGCACTACATATGTTAGTGTATAGCATTCCTTGACTATAAGACCCTACAGTTTACTGTGTACAACACTCACTCACTATAAGTCCACACATTTTACTGTGTACAACTCTCCCTCACTATAAGTCCCTACACAGTTGACTGTGTACAACACTCCCTCATTATAAGTCCCTACACAGTTACTGTGTACAACACTCACTCACTATAAGTCCTTACAGTTTACTGTGTACAAAACTCCCTCACTATAAGTCCCTACATAGTTTACAGTGTACAGCAATCCTCACTATCAGGTTCTACACAGTATACATCACTCCCTCTAAATAAGGCCCACATTAGTACTGTTAAAAAAGGGTAGTATGGCCATGGATCCCTTTTTTAAGTAGGTGTAAAATTATCAAGCGGAAGCCATAGTGACTCAGTGAGTTTGCATGCTGGTCTCTTGACCAAAAGTGTGCAGGTTTGAATACTACCATCAGACCAGCCTGGGTCACCTACCATGGTGTTCTTAGGCCAGAGGAGACGAGCAATGGTGTATAGTAAGAGAGAGAGCTCTGGTTCAAGGAAAGGGTGAATACTAATCAGACTTTCTGCTCTGTTATCCGAGATTTGAAGATTGTGAGCTTTACATTCCACTTCATTGCATAAGGTTTATTAGGTTAACCCTTAAGTGTGCAAATTCAGCAAAAGAGGTGAATAAGAACTAGTCAGTAATAATCCATTGAATCAGATGCTACATAAAGATGTTCAGCATGCCTGGAATATGATAGACTTGTATGCAGATTTGTCCTTAATAACACCACCGAAGAAAATTCCAAAACAAGAGTCAGATTTCTAGGTACTTAAACCCCCTTACCTTCTGATGTAATGACAAAATGAGAATATGAAGTGTCATTTCCAGACTGTATCTTCTGCTGTAATTGAAAGCCATGCACTATAGTGTCCTCTCTAGGTCATGAATGTATAATGAGTACAGCAAAGACTCCATTCCTTTCTAAGCAGGAGGGCAGACAGTGGACATTTAAGCATGCATCTGAGGAGATCTTGATTTAGAGCAGTCACTCCTGCAGTGTGAAACCCATTCTAATCCAAGATTGTCCATTTATGGAGATGAGACAACATATAGCCCCAGATTGGTCAGGAGAACAATGTTAATTGGCAACAAATGGGATCCAATGATCATTTACCAGGGTCCCTTAAAGATGATTCCCAAAATGAGGAGTTTCACTGTCATAGAGGGAACACAAAGGTGCTGAAATTTCTGGGCTAAAATTTGATTCCCTGTGTAGAAGGAAGCTTTCCAATGAGATGATTTCAAAACCTCTGGACAGCACATTTAGTTCATGAAGATTTACAACTCCATGCCCAAATGACTAAAATGCTTCAAAGGTATGGGATTTTATTAAGCCTTGTTTAGGAATCCAGGGCAAAGCCACAGTGAAAGAAACAACTGCATCTCTTAGTACAAATTTTGAGTTAACAGCTTTGCAGAATGTTGATCTGGCAGTCTGACTTCATGAATATACAGATGGTTAAGAAGAATGACACAACTATGTTCCCAATTCCTGTGAAGCCTCAGGGACTGATATTCAGAATACATGGGAGACATGTTCCTGTATGTGAACATCATGGAAACTAGGAAGACCTGTGAATGGGTATCTGAAGGTATGAGGTCTAGGATGACTGCATTTGGAACCTTTCTCAGTGTCCCCATTCTCAATTTGGTTTCCAAATGAAGAATGGAAAGTGATGAGTTTAGATCCATGACCAGATTATGCTTGCACCAAGGAAAAGGTCTGCAGTAAGATCCCACACACTTTGCACTAGGAACAATTTCAACTGTCCTTTCTGTAAGGAATGTATTTACCCTTGCTGCAGGATGTCCACTTTATATGAATCTCTCTGGGGCATCTATAATAATGGGTACTAATCATAATGAAGGAGGTGTATTGAATGTTGACACAACCAGTATTATCCACAGGTCTGTGATTCAGTATGTCCTTTTTTTGTGGAAAATATGAATCTATCCCACTAGAATGTTAGAAAGGCAGCGTAATATTGACATTATTGTTAATCATATTGTGAAAATGGAAATGGAAGGGACGCTCCCAGTTTTGTATATCATATGAGGTCTTTCCTATTTCTCTGATCCCTCCCAGGAAAAACAGACAAGACTCTGAGTCACTAGACATGTGAGGTTTGCCTATTTGGTAGCATCTTGTTATATAAATGGCTAAAATGTGATGCTTTCCCAGATAATGGAAGTAGAGAAATGCATCTCTTTCCACCATGGGAAGATTGATGGATCCAGCTTCAGAAATAGAAAAGTGAGAGTTGAACTATTCTTTTACCACTAGAGCCATAAGAAAAACAGACTACAAGGCATCAGTATCAGCAGGTTCTGAACAAAGGGGTACGACAAAGTTCAGACTGATGAAAAAATAGCCATGGAAACAAAGTAAAATAATTGCCCTACCACTGTGACAATTTCATGTAGTTGAATGTTGAGAAAAGACTTCATGTCTTTACATACAGAGAAAGTTTGAAATTCTCAGACCTATATAGTTTCTGTTGACAGCTTGAAGTACATATACAGTATGTGATTGGTCACTGGCTGTGCCTTGCAGCATGTGGAGTTAAACTTGTTATGCAGTCTGGATGAGGACTTTTTTCAGAGCCCTGCTTGTCTGGTTGGTGCCCTAATATCTATTTTTAATGTAATTTATGGACTGTATATGTAATGCAATTACTGTCACGGAAAATCAGAGCATTAGATTCTGCACTGAAAATTGTCCAGACAGTTTGTTCATTTCTATGTATCTAGCAAGTTCTGAGAGTAAAATTTAAAACAAAAGCAAGTTGGGGGTATTGGAATATTACAATTCACCATAATGCTTAACATCATGTTGCCGATACAAACTGCCAACTAATACATAGAGATTTACCATAATACATATTCACTTTAGGTATCAAATTGGGAACTGGTGAAGATAAGGTTTATTATTTTTCTCTAATATTACTGAGATCACACATCACAGAAAATTTTATTGTCCAATGTGATGCCAGACTGGCCTTCTTATCTCTGACAGAAGAAAAGTTAGTGATATGGCAGACTAAGGGGAAATGGCAATGTCTATTTGACAATCTGAAAGCCTGAGCACTGTTTAGGGCAAGAATTCCTTCAATCCATATAGCAATGTATCCCAAATGAATGAAGAGTTCCAAACCTCTGAAAGTTAAAATTATGTTTCTCTCATCAAGTGACAGCTAAAAATTTCCATTTTTTCTCTGACTCTGATCAATATTGCAAGATAAAAGGGCTTATCCCATTTGAAAACAAACAAATTCAATCTCCCAGCTTGAAGGCAGCATGGAAACGCAGCATAGAACATGATTTGGTACCACTCCCTTTAATCATTGTGAGAAAACACTTGTCTATAACCAATTCCTTTAATTATTGTGAGATTACACTTATCTATCACCAATCCCTGTAATCATTGTGAGATAACACTTGTCTACCTATCACCAATCCCTTTAATCATTGTGAGATCACACTTGTCTATCACCAATACCTGTAATCATTGTAAGATCACATTTGTCTATTACCAATACCTGTAATCTTTGTGAGATCACACTTGTCTATCACCAATACCTGTAATCATTGTGAGATCACACTTGTCTAACTATCACCAATCCATTTAATCATTGTGAGATCACACTTGTCTATCACCAATACCTGTAATCATTGTGAGATCACACTTGTCTCTCACCAATACCTGTAATTATTGTAAGATCACATTTGTCTATTACCAATACCTGTAATCATTGTGAGATCACACTTGTCTATCACCAATACCTGTAATCTTTGTGAGATCAAACTTGTCTATCACCAATACCTGTAATCATTGTAAGATCACATTTGTCTATTACCAATACCTGTAATCTTTGTGAGATCACATTTGTCTATCACCAATACCTGTAATCATTGTAAGATCACATTTGTCTATTACCAATACCTGTAATCATTGTGAGATCACACTTGTCTATCACCAATACCTGTAATCATTGTAAGATCACATTTGTCTATTACCAATCCCTTTAATCATTGTGAGATCACACTTGTCTAACTATCACCAATCCATTTAATCATTGTGAGATCACAGTTGTCTATCACCAAGATGGGCAGATGACTTTAAGTACCTCTGCTGCTAAACAAAATCTTGAACAGGCTGAATTTTGGGAAGCAGTGATTGAAGATGTAAAGAATAATGATTGGCTAATGAACCTGATGAAGAAAGTCACTGAAAAAATTAAAACTAAATGCTTCAAAATAATTTTTTCTGCATACATAAAACAAAATAAAAATATTTATGAATTTAAGTCAACTAATTTGCATTAATTATCCAAATATATGACTTAAGTAGATTTCAGAGAATCATGCGAAAAGTACTGGCCCAAACTTTAGTATCATAAGAAGAAAATGATGACATTTATGTGCAGTGCGATATAATGAGACTACATTTTGGTCATTATCATTTTTTTTATCAACAGGACACATTCATTCAGTAATCATTCACAAAGAGAGCTTGAGTGAACTTCAAAATTTCCTTCAGTCATGTGCAGCCACTTGTTGATCTTGCATGAAGGTAATTAAATTACAAGCAGTGTTGGTTTTGTACTTTTACAACTAGCTGCTCAGCATCAAATTTGTTTTTACCACATATCAGCACCAGTGTAGTAGTAACACTTTTATAGAGACTAACACATCAGCATCAGTGTATGTGTCTTACCTTTATAGAGGCTAGTATAGCAGCTAACACATCAGCACCAGTGTAAGTTTCATCAGACTCAAATTCACTACGTAGTTGCTGGTACACAGAATTCATTATTTTCTTCACCTGCAAAAAGCACTTATGTTCAATTTCAGGTAACCTCATCAGAAATGTTATGTTAATTTAGTCTTTAAATACAGCAACTTAAATCTATAGATCTTCAACTTAAGGATGTGAAACTGAAGTCTTCCATGCCTATTTCTTAAGTCTCTTTTTGTACAATATAATTACAAAATACTGTTTTTTTTCTCTCCTTTAAATGTAGTGAAGGATTAACTTCATATCTGACAGGATTCATGAAGCCATAGAACAGTCCTTTCATACATAATGTGTAATTGATTTTCATGTCATAGTGAAGTTTAGGCATGCATAATGTATAATTGATATTCATGCCATAGTCAGGTGAAGGTATGCATAATGTGTAATTGATATTCATGCCATGATGAGGTGTAGGTCTACATAATGTGTATTTGATTTTCATGCCATAGTCAGGTGTAGGTCTGCATAATGTGTAATTGATTTTCATAGCATAGTGAAGTGTAGGTCTGAATAATTTGTAATTGATTTTCATGCAATAGTCAGGTGTAGGTCTACATAATGTATAATTGATATTCATGCCACAGTGAAGTGTAGGTCTGCATAATGTGTAATTGATATTCATGCCATAGTCAGGTGTAGGTCTGCATAATGTGTAATTGATATTCATGCCATAGTGAGGTGTAGGTCTGCATAATGTGTAATTGATATTCATGCCATAGTCAGGTGTAGGTCTGCATAATGTGTAATTGATTTTCATGCTATAGTCAGGTGTAGGTCTGCATAATGTGTAATTGATTTTCATGCCATAGTGAAGTGTAGGTCTGCATAATGTGTGTGTAATTGATATTCATGCCACAGTGAAGTGTAGATCTGCATAATGTATAATTGATTTTCATGCCATAGTGAAGTGTAGGCCTGCATAATGTGTAATTGATTTTCATGCCATAGTGAAGTGTAGGCATGCATAATGTGTAATTGATTTTCAAGCTTTATGAGCTCATGGATCCTGAAAAATATGAAATTCAGATCTTATCACAAATAATAATAAAGCAATAATATATTTAAGTCCAAAGTCTTAACTCAAATTTACCTTTTTAATACATATATTTTTGAAAGCATAGAAAGCATGCATGAATACATAAGTAGTTCTCATACAGTGTTCTGAATTAATAACTTCAACTTAGTTTCATCAAAAGGTACAATTTTAACCAAACTATATTCTTGTTCCAAATATTTTGTAAAGATATGCAAGTATATGCTCCATGAACCTTCATTGGTTTGTGTAAGTAACAACTACATGCAATCAAAATTTGGTTTCCTTGTAGTGAATATAAACTCCAGTGGGAATATAATCACTCATAGGTACAGACTACTGTAATGAATATGAACTCCAGTGGGAATATAATACTTCCTTGGTTCAGTCTCCCATAAATGAATATGAACTCCAGTAGGAACTGAATTACTCAAAGGTTCAGTATACTGTAAATGAATATGAACTTCAGTGGGAATATAATTACTCACTAGTACAGTCACTTGTAATGAATATGTACTCCAGCGGGAATTTAATTAATCACCCATAGGTTCAGTCTACTGTAATGAATGTCAACTCCACTGGGAATTTAATCACCCATAGGTTCAGTCTACTGTAATGAATGTCTACTCCACTGGGAATTTAATCACCCATAGGTTCTGTCTACTGTAATGAATGATGTCAACTCCACTGGGAATTTAATCACCTATAGGTTCAGTCTACTGTAATGAATGTCAACTCCAGTGGGAATTTAATTACCCACAGGTTCAGTCTACTGTAATGAATGTCAACTCCAGTGGGAATTTAATTACCCATAGGTTCAGTCTACTGTAATGAATGTCAACTCCAGTGGGAATTTAATTACCCATAGGTTCAGTCTACTGTAATGAATGTCAATTCCAGTTGGAATTTAATTACCCATAGGTTCAGTCTACTGCAATGAATGTCAACTCCAGTGGGAATTTAATCACCCATAGGTTCAGTCTACTGTAAATAAATGTGAACTAAAGTGGGAATTTAATTACTGATGGATATAGTCTACTGAAATGAATGTGAACTCCAAGGGGAATATAATCCCTCTTAGGTATAGTCTATTTGAGTGTGGGTCACTTTAATTTAAAGTCAGTATTAAAAGAAGGGGGATTTTTTTAATATTATGTTCCTTTTTGAATACTTACTCAATCACTTTAATATTTCAAGTTGACATCCACTACCTCCTTAATCCAGTCCCCCCAAAATAATGAAATGGAAGGTAATGATATATTAATATTATAAATTAAATTCTACGAGGAAAGATGATAAGGGGTGAAACAATATTTTACTCTTAGTCGTTAACTTGAAATTTGCTAACCTCCAGAACCTACCCTCCAGAATAGACTGCATATTTTTGAAGAATTAATATACATACATACATACATACATACATACATACATACATACACACACACACACACACACACACACACACACACACACACACACACACACACATACATACATACATACATACATACATACATACATACATACATACATACATACATACATACATACATAACATCTAAACTGCCTGTGGATAGAAGCTTTTTATTCATCTTTTTGGGACAGCTGGATTTGGGAGGTCATGGAATATAAATTTTTGTGTACATTTGATGCATTTGACAAGAAACTGGAAATGATAACAGTAGACAATAGCCCAACAGCCCAATTCTCATCTTCAATACCATGGCTCCAAAAAAAGTTTACAGTTTTTTTTCTTGCCAGACAGAAGTTAAACACTTTGTTCAAAGCTGATTCTAAATCTATTAGAGCATTGGCAATTGAAGACTTTACTTAACTCTAATAGTTCAATATTATGGGATACAAGTGGACTCAGCAACTATTATCCTGATATTCAGGCTTTTTATCTGTTGTGATAACATGTCAATTCTGATTGGATAGTCAGGCCTAATCTCTGCTGTGATAGTATGTAAAGTCTGATTGAATAGTCAGGCCTGATCTATGCTGTGATAAGGTGTCAATTCTGTTTGGATAGTCAGGCATAATCTTTGTCATGGTAACATATCAATCTCCAGTGGTGGAAGATTTGTTTAAACTATTTCTGGATCAGCATATACTGTGATACATTGGAATAAACTTGCATGACTTTTTCATTCCATTCAAGTTTTCAGAATACATAAAATAAATTATGAAAGTTCTTGATTAACTTCTGAATGATTTTTTCCCCAGTTTATCAGTGTATTCCCCAAGGGTGTAAAACTGAGGGTAAAAAAACCCCTTGGTGTCAGAACTGGGGGTCAAATAAAAAATGTGGGGTCAAAAAAATTTTCATCTGATATCTCTCTTTTTCTCTCTCTCTCTCATACAAATAAACCAACACACACAATTAACACACAAATGCATTGTTCATTCAAAGGAAAATTTTATTAGTTCATTTTCCTTTTAGTTTAAAGTTGTACTTTTAATAGTCTCATTATAATCTTTCTGTAGCAAATATTATAGACCAACTTACATATAAGCCTATACAAAAATCCATAAAAGTCTTTAACTAAATGACAGTTAATTTACTGCCTGTCATAAAATATGTACAATAATCGGTTTCATTGTACTTTGTCCTAAAACACATTTATCCAAAAATCAAAGAGGCTAATTATTCATCTTCTCTTTAACAAGCTAAACTCGAATTTTAGATCTTTCTTTCATTGCAGCAAAGTTACAAAATCTGCAACGACCCCCTGAATTTATAATCCAAATAATGGATTTGTCTCTGCAAGTTTACTTATTTCTTTGTTCTGAAAGAATGTCTTAGATAATAATGTATTCTAAAGATATCTTGTGGTGATCAATGGCAGATTTTTAAAAATTCTTAATGCTGTAATGAAAGGATTATTCACTTGTGCAGTCTTCGCAATCAAGAGATCAGAAGTCAAACCGGTAATCCCAATGGATGTGCCATATTCCAGTCATGGGAATATTTTATCAATTTTTCATAAAAGTCAGAACCACATTTACTCTTTCATGCTCTGCTTCTTTCACTTTCTTTTCTAATGATTCTTAGTGCATGCCGTTTTAATCTCGAGATCACATTTTAGTGCAACAAGCACTGACATTAAACATCTGCATGACATCTTACTGAGCTTGATAGAATCCAGTGAGAGCTTGCAAGATATGGGGAAGCTACTCTGTCATAATATTGCTTATAGTAGTCTGGTTCTCTGCTTTGTATGCTCAGTATAGCAGAATGCAACGCAGAGAGCAAATGAAACAGGAAACCAGAATATGCCTAGGATCGAAGTATACACAATGCCATCTGTAATCCAATGCATTGGATATTAAATAAATCTTGATTGCATTTTGCATATACTTTGTGTAAATAGAACACATGGCAAAAAATTGTGTGCATCAATTTTCTCTAGTGTGCATCCCTGACACACAACTGTGCGTAAAGGGAAACACTGCTGTTTATATAACCTAATTTAGATCCAACCTCCATGCCTGAATCAGGAAATTATCCTTATGATAATTCACTTGTATCAATGTCTAGATCCGATGGGTAAACTTACAATTCCTATGTTATGATTAGAGCAACTGGTGGTTTTGATGAGTGCATTTGACTAGTTTATTAAGTGTTCTAACAGTTCCTTGAGCAATAGGCCCAATGTACAATGAGTATCTGATTAATAGCTTTTCATAATAGTTACTTGTTTCCATTGATGTATGAAAAAGTGTGTCAATACTCAGCATTATCTAATTTTCCTTCTTTATTACTACCTGATATACATAATCCTTAATACAAATTCAATATGTTTATAAACCCCCAAAAGTTCAATATAATCATAATGGAACTACTTAAACTGGCCATATTTTTTGTCTATACTAGGTTGGTCTTTAGTCAGTATTATCGACCGTGTATATAAAAAAAAATTCTAGAAGATTAATGATTTGATGTGTATTCCTATGAAGATCATAAACAAAAATTTCACAGGTTTACTTTTTTTGGCTTCCAGGGTTGAACATGATAATATTTTAAGCTGGAATCTTATCCAAACAATACAGATATTCAAAACACAAAATTAGACACCATACTCTTCAATTCATATTTTAATGTTTTAAGACTGTATTTTCAGTTATTGACTCCATTTGAACTTTTATGTTGCAGGAATCCTCATTCAGTCCCACAATGCAATGCATTCTTAATGTTCATTTACATGAGTAATGTCATAGGGACAATACATACCTCTGTTATGACAGCCTGTTGATTCCCTGGGGTGGCAGACTGTGGGGTTGACTGGATGTTCTGGAGTTGGTTCTGCAGATGTTCCAACTGTTTCTGTAGTTTATCTCTTTCTGTTTCCACATCCTGCTTTTCCTCTTCCACTTCTTCCTTCTCCTCCTCCAATTCCTTCAGTCGTTCTTCATAGCGATCCTTCATTGTGCTTGCATTTTTCTTCAGTGACTCGTACTAGAGAAAAAAAGTGGCTTTGAATTCATTATTATATGTTGGGTACCAAACTAAGTGGATTTTGTGATCAGTACAAACCACAAATGTAAAGATCAAAATGAACAAATATTCATATGTTGTAGCAAGTTGGCAAGAGTTTGAAATATTATCTGAAAAACTACTTGTCCAGCAACTGACTGAACTTTTCTTAGCCCTCAATTTTACAATTTTAAGTGCTAGACGTGTACTTGTTCTAATTTTTGCATGCATTCTGTCTTTTACTTTGGTCTCTAACTGACAAACTTCCAAAAGGGTGGTACATATGGAACACTGTTGTACCATTTTAGTTCTTTCCTGGAAAGGCACTTAGCACCTATTTCTCCAGCAAGATAAATCCAATAATATGTTAAAAGTGTAATTAAAAGCTATCAAAACAGCTAACTTCTTTTTTCAATGTATTATTACTTTGGAGGTTTTTTGTAAGCTTCACTATAATTAACATCAGATATCTGTACTCAAATCAAGCAGACTAGGGATGCATTAAAATCATTAATCCAAACACATATGTATACAAATACAAGTTGTTTCTCCCAAGCAATTGGGATGCATCAGATTCCACTGCATTTATCCATTTCTCTATTGATAAGTTACAGGGGAATGCTATGTAAATTTATGAATAACAGGGATGATGTAGAAGTTTCCATTTTGGAAATAGTTTATCATCAGAAAATTAGGTTATGTGTTCTACAATGTACCTTACTATGTACTCTTAAGCATGGTTTATCATCAGAGAATGAGGTTATGCACTCAACAATGTACTTTACCATGTACTCTCAAGCATGGTTTATCATCAGAGAATTAGGCTATGTACTCAACAATGTACTTTACCATGTACTCACAAGCATGGTTTATCATCAGATAATTAGGTTATGTACTCAACAATGATCTTTACCATGTACTCTCCAACATGGTTTATCATCAGATAATTAGGTTATGTACTCTACAATGTACTTTACCATGTACTCTCAAGCATGGTTTATCATCAGAGAATTAGGTTATATACTCTACAATGTACTTTACTATATACTCTCCAGCATGGTTTATCATCAGAGAATTAGGTTATATACTCTACAGTGTACTTTACCATGAACTCTCAACCATGGTTTATCATCAGATAATTAGGTTATATACTCTACAATGTACTTTACCATACACTCTCCAGCATAGTTTATCATCAGAGAATTAGGTTATGTACTCTACACTGAATCATGTGAATACCAAAAGGTGAAAATCTGAATATTAATTGTTTAAGTGGCCATGGAAAGGATAATTGGTAATGCTCGCAATGTCAATCTGTAAAGTTGGTGGAGCGTTGGTTTAATTAGACATAGCAAGGACAATCTGTGCTATTGGTAGAGAATTAGTTTAACTGGCCATGGCAAGATCAATTGGTGCTATTGGTGGAGAGGTAGTTTACCTTGTCATGGCAAGGACAATCTGTGTGCTGTTGGTGGAGAGATAGTTTAACTGGTCATGGCAAGGACAATCTGTGCTATTGGTGGAGAGGTAGTTTAACTGGTCATGGCAAGGACAAACTATGTGCTGTTGATAGACATAATTAAACTAGTAATGACAAGGCCAAGATGTAATGCTGGTTGAGAGGTAGTTGAACTAGCAATGGCAAGGCCAATCTGTGATACAGGCAAGGGCAATCTGTGCTGTTGGCAGATGAGTGGTTCAAATCGTCAAGGACAAAATATATGATTGTTTAACAGTTCACATCAAGAACACTTGACAGTTAAACTGGCAATGGTAAGGGCAATCTGTGTTGTTCATGGATAGGTAGTTTAATTATACTATGACAGTTAAATTGGACATGACAAGGGCAATCTGTGTTGTTCATGGATAGGTAGTTTAATTATACTATGACTGTTAAATTGGACATGACAAGGACAATCTGTGCTGTTCATAGATAGGTAGTTTAATTATACTATGACAGTTAAATTGGACATGACAAGGACAATCTGTGCTGTTGGCAGAAATAATGTAACTAGTCATGGCCTGGCCAATATGGTATGTTGGTGGAGAGGTCATTTTAACTTGAAATGGCAAGGTCAACCTATGATTTTGGCAAGGATATTCTGTGCTGTTAGTGGAAAGATAGTTCAACTGTCAATGTCAAGGATGACCTGCAATATTGACAAAAGACAATTTGAGGTGTTAAAAAAGACAAAATGTGATGCTGGACAATTTAGTGGAGGTAACTTCTGATGCATGCAAAAAGAAACCGAACAGGAGATAAAACAATATTTAAAGCTAAATACAGTAAGAATGTAAAAGATAATGCAGAATTTAAAAACTAAAGATACAAGTCAAAATAATAATTTTATTGTTAAGTTAAATATTTCAGATTTAAATGAAGAAGATCAGCAGACATATCATATCCATTTTCTAATGAGCAGTAACATTTTTTTTTTTAAACTACCATTTTATATTATATTATAGGAACTTAGTATTTTCACAACTGGATTCAACTTATAAATATCTACCTTTTCTTTCCATGCAGCAAGTTCCTCCACTTCACTTTGTAACTCTGCTAATTTTTCATCACTGCTGCCACTCTGGGACCTCAGCTGCTGAACCTGCAGTAAGAAAAAAATAGATGAAGCACAGGAAATGGGAGTTACTGTATTCAAAGTGACAGGAAATGGAAGTTACTGTATTCAAAGTGACAGAAAATAGGAGTTACTGTATTCAAAGTGACAGGAAATAGGAGTTGCTACATTCAAAAGGGACAGGAAATAGTTACTGCATTCATATGGACTGGAAATAGGAGTTACTGCATTCAAAAAGAACAGGAAATAGGAGTTACTGCATTTGAAGAGACAGGAAATAAGAATTACTGCCTTCAAACGGACAGGAAATAGGAGTTACTGCATTCAAAGGGACAGGAAATAGGAGTTACTGCATTCAAAGGGGCAAGAAATAGAAGTTACTGCATTCAAACGGACAGGAAATAGAAGTTACTGCATTCAAAGGGACAGGAAATAGGAGTTACTACATTAGAAGAGACAGGAAATTGAAATTACTGCATTCAAAAAGACAGGAAATTGGAGTTACTACATTCAAATGGACAGGAATTAGGAGTTACTGCATTCAAAGAGACAGGAAATTGGAATTACTGCATTCGAAGAGACAGGAAATAGGAGTTACTGCATTCAAAAAGACAGGAAATAGGAGTTACTACATTCAAATGGACAGGAATTAGGAGTTACTGCATTCAAACAGACAGGAAATAGGAGTTGCTGCATTTGAAGAGACAGGAAATAGGAGTTACTACATTCGAAGTAACAGGAAAAAGGAGTTACAACATTCTAAGAGACAGGAAATTGGAGTTAATGCATTCAAAAAGACAGGAAATAGGAGTTACTGCATTTGAAGAGAGAGGGAATAGGAGTTACTGCATTCAAAGAGACAGGAAATTGGAGTTACTGCATTTGAAGAGACAGAAATTAGGACTTAATGTATTCAAAGAGACAGGAAATAGGAGTTACTGCATTTGAAGAGACTGGAAATAGGAGTTACAGTGCAATGAAATGGACAGAAATTAGGAGTTAATGTATTCAAAGAGACAGGAAAAGGAGTAACTGCATTCAAACAGACAGGAAATAGGAGTTACTGCATTCAAAAATTGACAGGAAATAGGAGTTTTACATTCAAAGGGATGGGAGATATTACATAAGCTTTCATGAAACATTTATCTCATGTTAACATGCATAAGTAGACTTGTTTACACTGACTATGCCTGGCGGTAATTTTAAACACTTGGACATAGTTTGTCATCATAACTCTCAAAGCTGATCCATCTGTAAGTTTAATCACCTGTCCATATTTTGCTGTCCTAATACTGACAACTGATCCATCAGTAAGTTTAATATCCTGTCCATATTTTGCTGTCCTAATACTGACACCTGATCCATCTGTAAGTTTAATCACCTGTCCATATTTTGCTGTCATTATACTGACCTCTGATTCATCTGTAAGTTTAAGTGTAAGTTTAATCACCTGTCCATATATTGCTGTTCTTATACTGACACCTGATCCATCTGTAAGTTTAATATCCTGTCCATATATTGCTGTTCTTATACTGACACCTGATCCATCGGTAAGTTTAATATCCTGTCCATATTTTGCTGTCCTAATACTGACACCTGATCCATCTGTAAGTTTAATCACCTGTCCATATTTTGCTGTCATTATACTGACACCTGATTCATCTGTAAGTTTAATCACCTGTCCATATATTGCTGTACTTATCCTGACAGCTGATCCATCTGTAAGTTTAATATCCTGTCCATAATTTGCTGTCCTTATACTGACACCTGATCCATCTGTAAGTTTAATATCCTGTCCATAATTTGCTGTCCTTATACTGACACCTGATCCATCTGTAAGTTTAATATCCTAACCATATTTTGCTGTCCTTATACTGACACCTGATCCATCGGTAAGTTTAATATCCTGTCCATATTTTGCTGTCCTAATACTGACACCTGATCCATCAGTAGGTTTAATCACCTGTCCATATTTTGCTGTCCTAATACTGACACCTGATCCTCTGTAAGTTTAATCACCTGTCCATATATTGCTGTCCTTATACTGACACCTGATCCATCTGTAAGTTTAATCACCTGTCCATATTTTGCTGTCCTTATACTGACACCTGATCCATCAGTAAGTTTAATATCCTGTCAATAGCTTGCCATCCTAACAATGATAGCTGGTCTAATAACATTTTTTTGAATCACATAAAGCACTTGTTATTATATCAAGCATAGCCAATTCTTATCTCACCCCCTCCCAAATCAAACATAATGTGCAAGAACTGATTGATGTAAGTTCACAATTCTTGGTATAATACCTTCAATTCTCTATTGAGGCAATCTTATCCATTATTCAGAGTGAAATTAATCATGAGTGATTATAAATCACATGGATTTATTTCTTGTAAACCGTCCAATCATAACATCAGGTTTTACATTACTCATAAAACAACTAATGCTTGTCATATCAGATCATTCTAAACCGATTCTGTAAAAGCACTTAGTGACATCTGGACAATGAGACACTTTCATTATATAGTTATTAAGAAGCATTGTGTCAACTGCACATGATCAGTTCATACAGTGGTGAATAATTTAGTTTAAGGTTTTGCAGATAATGTTACTCTGGTATTATGCAGTTAGTAATGCAAATGATTGGCATAGAAAATGATCACTGCTACTGTCTTGATAATTAAGATGAGCTAACATAAGTATCATATTTATTGTTATAAATTATTTATCACACATTTTTGCTGTAAGGGGTAATAAATAACAAGATTTTCAGTATGTCTGTTGTTGCAACCATATCTGATGTCAAGATTTTTAAGATGGCTGACGCAGTGGCCATTTAGGATATCAGATCTGCATGACCTTTTATTTTAGAACCAACTTGACAGCATTGGACGTTTTTTTTTGTGGAAAACCACAAGCTGACATGACCTTCCATTTAGGAGAATTAATGATAAAAAAGATTTTCAAGATGGCCACTGCACCATATTGGATGTTGGAGTGGAAAAACTACTAATTATTTAGACTGTTTTGAAAAATAGCTATATTAAATATCACTGTAAATAATAATTAATAATCCAACCACAGGATACTCAGTGAAGTGGTAGACAAATAAAAGACACTGAACACAAAAGAGAAAAGAATGAACTTAAAATGAAGCACATAGAAACTAACATACATCACATTATACCCATGTGATGTCTGAGCAGGACAGGGTGTTGGCTGTTGATGCAATCAACCCTTCTGAATCTGAACTGATTGGAATATTGCCAAGTTACTTTGATACAGATGTGCAGTTGAAGATATGCCAAAAGGGGTGGGAATGCATGTGCCAAATATGCCTCTATGCATACCTCTCATCCATGCATAGCACACATTCAAGTCGTCTAAGTACATTATTATTGTTTTTCTAGGTCTATGTTCTCGACAATCATGATTCACATCTAAACTAAAAACACTAGTCAAATTGATTGCCAGTAAATAAATTATTGTTTCTACAAAGTAGATAGAAAATCGTAAATTTTTTAAAGCAAAATATCACCATATGAGAGCCTGCTTGTAATTTTCTGACTTGCAAATGACATTTTTTGCACTTGCAAATTGTGAGTATGTGAGTGTAATTTTCAAGGGTTGGACTTTCTGTTCTGAAGGAACATAGCAATAAGATTTCCAAGGTGACTGCTCTGGAGCTCTAGACTGACATCATTTTCATTAAGGATCAACTAGACATTGTAAGAAGTCTTTTAGAGAAATGCCCATTCTGATACTAGTGTATTTAGGAAGAATAGTGATAACAAGATGTTCAACACGGCTGCTGTGGCAGCATTACTGGATGTCTGAGCAGCACCATTTTTTTTTAGGTCCAACTAGACCTTGAGATGAATCTGTGTGTAGATTTTTATGGCAATCTTCTAAGTAGTTTAAGAAGATTAGCAATAAGCAATTTGAGCTAACTGATAGATGGTGGACAACAGGCCATCTCACATGCTCTTCAGGACACATGGTACTAACTATGGAAAAATGGGAACCAGCCTGGAAATGGATGAACATAAAATAGAGTATATACGAGTTTGGTTGGCCAGGATTGGTCAATAATGTAAGTTATGTTTTTAGGAAAAATGAATATTTTGAGAGCTTATCCTAGTTGTAACTAAAAAAACCCAGATGTTTTATTGATGGAATTTCAGTCCTTTAACAACACTCATTAATGAAATTAGCACCTGACTCTTTGGTTTGGAATTGAAAGCACATGGCTACATCACATGTAGGTCCAGAAAATGCCATAGTTCATATCCTTTCCTCCACACAGAAGCTGACATCCAGGTTTCATCTATACTTATAAATATAGATTTGATCATGAACACTCAGAAATTTTACTGAATTTTTAATATCATGGTATTTGCATAGGTTTACTAAGGGAACTGAATTAGTACTATGAGTCTTTAGGTCTATGACCAGAAGAGCTAAGTACATCTCACAGCAAAAAAAAATGAAAATCCCCGTTATAAAAATTACCCGTCTAGTGAAAATTCATCCTCTCTGTGAAAATCCTTGATGAAATTCACTGCATGTCAACAGCAAAATGTGCAGTATTGAAATATACATTATCCGGCAGGTATGTTCTTTTAATTGGCATCTAGCAACCTGGTACAAATAGGAAATTCTTTTAGAGAATTTTTAAGCATAATGTGATGGAATATTGTGTAATATAAAGAAAATTTTGATTCTGGGCAAATAGAGTATTTGGAAATCTGTCCAAACCTACCCCCACAAAACTATTGTCAAGTACCAATAAAATTATATATAACCATACCTTGTTCTCAAGCTCTTGTACTTTCTTTTCAAGTTCTGCCTTTTCTTCCTTCACCTCCTGAAGAACTCGATTGTTTTTCTCTTGGGCTGTGGCCAGTAACTTGTCACATTTCTCCTTCCACTCTCGAGTGATCTCCTCCTCCATTTGAGTCACCTGTAAAATAAAAAAAAATCAAATTAGGAAAATACAGTACATGCCTGGAACTTTCTATAGGTCCATGTTTATAAACATCAGCAATTTTATTCTGATTGAAATTTGACTAATAAAAATAAACCATAAGTCTGCAGTAAAGTAGCCTTTTTTAGTGATTCCTAAATTCCATTATATATATATATATATATATATATATATATATATATATATATATATATATATATATATATATATATATATATATATGAATGAAAAAGTGACTTCTTATTTGGCCTTCTTGAACCCAACAGCTCCAAAAATGGATCAAAATTTACAAAACAGTTATCCACATCTGCAAACCAGTCCAACTGCATTAAATGTTTGAAGTTTCTGTTGCAATCAGTGTTGACAGAATTACCCAGGCTCACAAGTCTGGATAGGTGGGATTAAATTCCATCAGCTTGTCTTGCAATATTTTGCAATAATACAATAAATCCTTAAGTTATGATTTTTATCTGCACAGATGAAATCTGTAACTCATTATTTTTAAATTTGTGCAAAATACTTATTATCTTTTCTAATAATACTAGAATTTGCACAAAAATAAAGATGTAGATCTTTAACCAATCACTAGATAGGCTAAATTAACTAAAGCTACTGTACTGTATCATTAGTCCCTAGATAGACTATAAATTAGCCAATGCTATCATACCCTATCATTAGTCCCTGGATAAGCTATAATTAGCTAATGTTATCATAAATCATCAGTCCCTGGATAGGCTAAATTAGCTAATGCTATTGTACCCTATCATCAGTCCCTGGGTATGAATAAGTAGCAATGGCTATCTTACCCTATCATCAGTCACTTTATGAATAAACAGCTATGCCAATCATACCCTATTATCAGTTCCTGGGTATGAATAAATAGCGATGGCTAAAATACCCTATCATCAGTCTCTTGTTTAGCACAATTAGTTATCACTATCTGAACCTATCATCAGTCCCCAGGAAAGCCCACCAAGCTACAGCTATCTTAGATTATAGTTAGTTTCTAGATAACTCCAAATAGCTAGTTATCTTACCCTACATCAGTCCCAATATAAGTCCAAATAGCTAGTTATCTTATCCTACATCAGTCCCTAGACAAGTCCAAATAACTAGTTATCTTACCCTATATCAGTCCCAATATAAGTCCAAATAGCTAGTTATCTTAACCTACATCAATCCCAAGATAAGTCCAAATAGCTAGTTATCTTACCTTACATCAATCCCTAGACAAGTCCAGATAGCTAGTTATCTTACCCTACATCAGTCCCAAGATAAGTCCAAAATAGCTAGTTATCTCACCCTACATTAGTCTCTAAATATGCCCTAAAAACTAAAGTTATCTTAGCATATCAAAATGATTAGGGAGTCTTCCATCAGTGTCCACTTAAAATGAAATGTATAAAATAAGACCAAATCAGTTAATATCTCATTTAAATGAAATGGGAACAATTCAGTTAATTTTTAATTTAAAACAAAATGCATAAAATGAGATCAAATCAGTTAATTTATATCTCTGCAAGCAAAAATAGATAAATCATTTGACAATTTACACATATTTAATATGATATGAACATAGATGTAATATTCTATTAATAATATAATAAAACAGACTTTAAACAACCCTGAATAGTGATTTCAAGGACTTCAAAGCATGTTAATGGAGTATATTGTTTGATGGAAATTAAACCATCTCCATATATGATTTTGTCAACTACCATTCTTCTGCCATTGGATCCACAAAATTTTTTACCAATGTTTAGTTTATCATTATTTTGGTCAATATTCAAATAGAAAAAATTCTATGTTTAGAAGTTACATATATTTTTAAGTTGTTATTTAATATTATACATCAGATAAATTAAAAGAATGTCTGGCAAAATTCAAAAAAATTTTCAACAAATTTACAAAGATTTTTCAAAAATAAAATCAACTTATTCTATTCAAGGAGTTTTTAAGGCATTCCATCAAATTCAAGGATTGTTCAAGTTTGCATGAACAAAGTGAAAAAAGCTGTTAATATTAAAAACAAATCTTACCTGTTGAAATGAAACACTATCAATGGAAGACTTCTGTTTCCTCAACTTTTCCTTCAGGTTCTGAATCTCTCTCTGCAGAAATAGAAAATCTTAATAAATTTTAAATCACTCACTAAAATGTTATAAAATAAGTTGGATTAAAATGCATGTTAAGTTGCTTGATTTTTTAGCAAAATGTTTCTTCAAGAATACTGACCCAATCAAAATACCTTATGAGAACTACTACTCTCTTGCAAATTTAGCTAAAGGGAGCTAAACGTTGTCTGTAAACCTATGTGGTGGTTGTGAGGTATAACATCAAAAGTTGGAGTTTTTCACCTCATAGGAATGTATACTCCATCTACTTTTCAACTTTTATCTTCCTATCTCAACCAAGTTCTGCCTTCACAATTTGCTAACACTTTGTCATCATCACACATTTATGTACTTGTATGGGGAGCATAAGTAACTACAAATTCAGTCTAGGCTTTAATTATTTTGTACATTCAAATCTTTGCCAATTTGAAAACTTATGTGTGTAATTTCAATAAGAACAGGTACATATCAGTGAGTTTCTATTACAAGGCATTCATAATGTCCAGGTGTCAACTTCAATGTGTTTAGTTTGTACAGTCAGTCTGTGGACCATTTTCCCCATGGATAATTGCCTATTAATGGACAGTGTCATATCTACTATGTACATATCTATAATGGGTGCCTCAGTTCCCTTTTATCTGAAGGATTTTGTGTGTGGACTTTTGTGTACATCTATGTAGTACTTCCACTCTGGTTGGATAAATACCAGTCAGCTTTCTATACACAGTTTACTCAGTTGCATCCTGCTCATGTCTGTTTTTATAGGTGACACTGGTGTCACATTCATATGCATAAGCATTTGTTCATATTTAAAGGGCACTCTGTCACTCACATGGGTAACCTATGCAACTTCACAAGATAGGTTTGGGCTACACTATTTATATGTGTGAATATAGTTATGACCTTAAGGAACTCCTTGTTCATTTATAATTCTGTCATTTCTGGTATATAAAGGTGAGTTTCCTTTATCATGGCATCCTTAGCCTTGGAACGCCATGCTTCAATGATTCTTTCTGTACATGCTATCCTTGACCTTCCCTACAGGTAGCATTATAATTCAGATCTTTTTCCAGATAATCATCATTTGGTATAGCTCTATGCTCACACAGTAGTCAAATATCACATGTGTAGGCCCACATGTTTATACCTCTCCTCCTTACAGGTGGTACTGTAAGTATATTTTATTTGTATGCTTCAGTGTTTTATTAGATTTCTGTTATCTCTTTCTGGGTAAAATTTTAAGATTAAGCTATGTGCTGACATTGCATTCTGAAAGACAGGTGTAGGGCTAGTTTTATCCAGTTTGCTCTTTTTGTCTTACAGATTAGAACTATGGCCAAAGTGCAGAAACAGAGCTCAGAATGAAGATGTCACCAGTCTGGATGCTGACCTTTCCTTAGTGTGAGAATATTTGGTGGACAAGGAAGATAAATCAACTTACCTCCTGCCACAAAGCACTGGGCATTGACACCACATTCTGAAACAGGTCTGGCACCCAAGTCACTACCACAAGACTTGGAATATTTGGCAACTCCTTCTACTTTGTCTCCTTAGAGTTCAACTTTATTCCTAATGTGGAACAGTGAGGGATAAAGCTAACAAACAGCCAATTTCCCTCTCACTCAGAAGGTTACATGAATCAAACATCCCACAACCCATCCCAAACTAATGATCCTAACTATATCCTCCCAGCATGGATGGCCTATTTCCATTGCAACAGGCCTATATCCTGCCAACATAAATGGCCTATTTCCATTGCAACAGGCCTATATCCTGCCAACATGAATGGCTTATTTCCATTCCAACAGGCTTATATCCTACCAGCATGGATGGCTTATTTTCATTGCAACAGGCCTATATCCTGCCAACATGAATGGCCTATTTCCATTGCAACAGGCTTATATCATGCCAACATGGATGGCCTATTTCCATTGCAACAGGCCTATATCCTGCCAGCATGGATGGTCTATTTCCATTGCAATAAGCCTATATCCTGCCAACATGGATGGCCTATTTCCATTGCAACAGGCCTATATCCTCCCAGCATGGATAAAATATTTCCACTGCAACAGGTCTATATCCTGCTAGCATGGATGGCCTATTTCCATTGCAACAGGTCTATATAATCCCAGCATGGATGGCCTATTTCCATTGCAACAGGCCCATATCCTGCCAGTATGCCTGGCCTATTTCTATTGCAACAGGTCTATATCCTGCCAACATAGATGGTCTATTTCCATTGCAGCAGGCCTATATCCTCCCAGCAAAGATAAAATATTTCCATTGCAACAGGTCTTTATTCTACCAGCATGGATGGCCTATTTCCATTGCAACAGGCCTATATCCTGCCAATATAGATGGCCTATTTCCATTGCAACAGGTCTATATCCTCCAAGCATGGATGGCCTATTTCCATTGCAACAGGCCTAAATCCTGCCAGCATGGATGGCCTATTTCTATTGCAACAGGTCTATATCCTGCCAACATAGATGGCCTATTTCAATTGCAACAGGCCTATATCCTGCCAACATGGATAAAATATTTCCATTTCAACAGGCCTATATCCTACCAGCATGGATGGCCTATTTCCACTGCAACAGGCCTATATCCTACCAACATGGATGGCCTATTTCTATTGCAACAGGCCTATATCCTCCCAGCATGGATACAATATTTCCATTGCAACAGGCCTATATCCTACCAGCATGGATGGCCTATTTCCATTGCAACAGGCCTATATCATACCAACATGGATGGCCTATCTCCACTGCAACAGGCCTATATCCTGCCAGTATGGATGGCCTATTTCCATTGCAACAGGCCTATATCCTCCCAGCAAGGATAAAATATTTCCATTGCAACAGGCCTAAATCCTGCCAGCATGAATGGCCTATTTCCATTGCAACAGGCCTATATCCTACCAACATGGATGGCCTATTTCTATTGCAACAGGCCTATATCCTCCCAGCATGGATACAATATTTCCATTGCAACAGGCCTATATCCTACCAGCATGGATGGCCTATTTCCATTGCAACAGGCCTATATCCTACCAACATGGATGGCCTATTTCCATTGGAACAGGCCTATATCCTGCCAGTATGGATGGCCTATTTCCATTGCAACAGGCCTATATCCTCCCAGCAAGGATAAAATATTTCCATTGCAACAGGCCTATATCCTACCAACATGGATGGCCTATTTATATTGCAACAGGCCTATATCCTCCCAGCATGAATAAAATATTTCCTTTGCAACAGGCCTATATTCTACCAGCATGGATGGCCTATTTCCATTGCAACAGGCCTATAGCCTACCAACATGGATGGCCTATCTCCATTTCAACAGGCCTATATCCTACCAACATGGATGGCCTATTTTCATTGCAGAGTACCCATAAAAAATAATATTCTTTGACAGAGACATTGACTAGGATTGATAGTAAATTCAAACCTGGAATTATATTACTGTGTTTCAACAAAAGACTGTTGACACATAAACACTTTACAAGTCATTACAGACACATCAACACATTCAACATTGGATTTAATTTGTATTTATACTAAAGTTTATCCATAGCTTTTATTAGGACTTAGGTATGATTATTTTTTTAGATTTAATTCGCAATGATGTAAGTTCTTTTTCTCTTTTCATTTGACTTTGTATTGTAGGGAAATAAATTATGTTTCTTGAAATTTTACAAGCTTGTTTCTTTTCACTCTTATCTGTTACTAATTTTAAGAGCACAGTCTATTAATAGTTGTGTGTGACCTATTACACACAGGACCTCACATTTCTGTATTCCTTATTCCTTTATAATCTCCCCCCATCCCCAAACAATGATTGCTTCAGATCATTTAAGTTCTTATATTCATTCAAATATTTAAATTTTCTCTAAGTTTCATCTGATGCATTAAATATTTTGTATTTGCTACTGGAAAGGCTATTCTTGGTTGGAAGAACTTGTGGCTCACCCTTTGCTTTTCTAATATATGCAATACAAATGAGGAACAGTATTTGTCCCTTAACATGTTACTGTATATACTCACTTATGAGTCAAGTCCAACAGTGAACAACACAGATGCTGATCTGGTGTCATATAATATGGTGGCAGATCAGTCTATTTTATTTGTTAATGGTAGATCTTGGACTGTTCAGTTTGGAATTGGGCTCATTTAACAATGTACATAAGTTATGCTAACATGTTTACTAATATTTGCTCTCCTTTTCTTAGAGTTGCATTGGGTACACATCATACATTATTTTAGAAAAAGGGGGCATGCTCCAACATGCTAGACTCGGCTGACACCAATGCTACCTGGCTTAAAAAGACTAAAAAAGGACAGTCTGATACAGACATGAAAGTGTGACATGACCACCAGTTTTAGTAACCTGCATAATGACAACAATAAAACACTTTGCATTTGTTTTGGAAACAAAATCTACAAAAGTAAGCCTTTACCTCAAAATTTTGTTTGCTTTCTTCCAATTCTTCTTCAAGCCTTCTTTTTTCTTCACCAGCTTTCCTCTTCTTTTCATTTGAATTCTGTTGGGTAAACAAATGGACATTATTGATATGTTTAATTTTCACTTATTAAATTGGACAAGTCCAATATTTTAAAATTGTATCTTAATTTATGTGAAAAATAATCATATGGACCTACAAAAGTGGTTCACACTTCTTCATCAAAATTAGTGAAAGATTTCTTTCACAGAAATGGAGAATCTTGCAGCATATTTCACTGACAAAGATGGAGTGCCAATTTAATCAGCCTCTTAATAAACTATTTTACACTGAACTGATATAAGTACAAACTTTACTGACACAATACAAATTGGACGGACACATAGTACAAACTTCTTTAATTTAACTGACCACCATTTTTATATGACAAAATTTCATTGAAAAATTGTCACTTAAAATGGACATTGATTTCATCAGAAAATATGGAGTAAACTGTACTTTTGCAATTAGTAGAAATGCTAACAGAGACACAAATTGTGCATCCTAAATAAAAAATTATAACTCAAATTCTGAAATGATATTCTGAGAAATATGCAACCAATTAAATGTTCTCATCTAAAGATTAAAAGCAATAATGATCTAATATTTTGCCAATATTGTCTGTGACTGGCTTAAATATACTAGCATAAAATAGTATATTTATCAAGACTATAGTCTAATGTGGTGTTTCAATGATACGCAATCAACTGTCTATACAATTATCAAACATATGGTCTAATGTGGTGTTCCAATGATACACAATCAACTGTATATAAAATTATCAATCATATTGTCTAATGTGGTGTTCCAATGATATGCAATCAACTGTCTATAAAATTATCAATCATAAGGTCAAATGTGGTGTTCCAATGATACACAATCAACTGTATATAAAATTATCAATCATATGGTCTAATGTGGTGTTCCAATGATATGCAATCAACTGTATATAAATTATCAATCATATGGTCTAATGTGGTGTTTCAATGATATACTATCAACAGTATATAAAATTATCAATTATATGGTATAATGTGGTGTTCCAATGATACACAATCAACTGTATATAAAATTATCGAATTATGGGTACCTGGGTAATGATCATTAGGACTGATTTGACCTGTCAGAAGTTTCTGAAAATTTGACAGTTTTATCATTGATTCACAATCATTTGTAAAAAAAATTATCAATCATATGGCCTAGTGAGGTGTTCCAATGATACACAATCAAATGTACATAAAATTATCAATTATATGGCTTAGGTGGCGCTCTACAGTTTCGTATTTAGCATAGGGTTAAAATTTTAAAGAAAAAGAGTTTCCCCGGGTTTCCTCACTAGTTATACTGGTTATTTAAAAGAGACTTTGTATATCTTAGGTGTTGTTCAAAGAACCTTTAATTCCCTTTATTTTGATGTATGATTGATGGGTGTAATATGGGTTAGAGAATATACAGCTTGGCCTTACTCCAGATGTGCATCTTTCAAAAAAGTGCTAGCTCTACTTGCTCATTTTCACTTCTCGAACTTCAGAGGTAAATTGTAAAAAAAAGAGCCGATAACTTTTTTTTACATTTTATGTATTTGGTAATTCAGTCATTGCATTTTTAGAAGCTGGTATTATCTAGTTTGGCAAAATTCATTTTCCATATTTTAATAGCTGCCAAGAATAGTGTACTTTAGACAAATTTAGGTTGATTTTTGGAGCACAAGGGAGCAGTCATTTTAGTTCGCAGTGTCCTAAGCTCATTTTAAATTTCCAAAAGTACAATATCCAAAGAAATTTCATCCACATTACATGAAAGTAGTATATAGGTATGCCAACATTCTCTGCACTGTGCATGTTTAAAATGCAAACAACTTCACCTTACATACATCACTCTCTCAAAAGTACATAATAACTGGTGAGCGCCACCATAAAGAGAATATAGGTATTATTATTGTATGATTTAATTTTGATTGTACGACTGAAATATTTAAGTCGCAAGCATCAAAACAGTCCTTTGTAATAATTGTCATGTATTTCCCCCCTCAGAACAGCATTTATTAGAGTCAGAGTCTTAAACCGGTACAGCCCCCCCATCCTTATGATAAAAAGTGAACTATTTTAAAAATGCGCATTGCATTTTGTCAACATAGCAACCAGTGTTATGCTGATAGACAGGAACATGAAACTAGCCATATTTATTCCTGAGATGTCAACAATAAATGTTACAGTTATAAAAGGGATATAACAGGTGAGGTTCATAAAGGTCAAAGGTCAAAGGGTAAATATTAACTAATTCTTTGATATGGAAGAAAGCAAATTTGCTTTGTTATCATTTATTTTTTAATTTCATTGCAAATGAATGAAATAAAACATTTTCACTATGGATTTCTTTTACTTAATGCAACATTTTTCAATTTAAGTTGACTTTATTTCTATATTCTAAGACTTCTAATTTCCCCATAATGAAGGTCACTACTCACCCAAACATGCCTCATATCAAATTATGTATGCTAGAGCAAAAAAAAGCATAATTAGCTTATTTTCATGAATAAAATCATTGTTAATGTACCATTTTACTCAGAACATCAAACATAATAATATGAAAATAAGAAAAATAATTTCATAAATGTTTATATTTGTTTTTAAGGTGGCGCTCTACAGTTTCGTATTTAGCATAGGGTTAAAATTTTAAAGAAAAAGAGTTTCCCCGGGTTTCCTCACTAGTTATACTGGTTATTTAAAAGAGACTTTGTATATCTTAGGTGTTGTTCAAAGAACCTTTAATTCCCTTTATTTTGATGTATGATTGATGGGTGTAATATGGGTTAGAGAATATACAGCTTGGCCTTACTCCAGATGTGCATCTTTCAAAAAAGTGCTAGCTCTACTTGCTCATTTTCACTTCTCGAACTTCAGAGGTAAATTGTAAAAAAAAGAGCCGATAACTTTTTTTTACATTTTATGTATTTGGTAATTCAGTCATTGCACTTTTAGAAGCTGGTATTATCTAGTTTGGCAAAATTCATTTTCCATATTTTAATAGCTGCCAAGAATAGTGTACTTTAGACAAATTTAGGTTGATTTTTGGAGCACAAGGGAGCAGTCATTTTAGTTAGCAGTGTCCTAAGCTCATTTTAAATTTCCAAAAGTACAATATCCAAAGAACTTTCATCCACATTACATGAAAGTAGTATATAGGTATGCCAACATTCTCTGCACTGTGCATGTTTAAAATACAAACAACTTCACCTTACATACATCACTCTCTCAAAAGTACATAATAACTGGTGAGCGCCACCTTAATGTGGTGTCCCCATGATATACTCAACTGTCTATAAAATGATCAATTATATGGCCTAGTGTGGTGTTCCAATGATATGCAATTAACTGTATATAAAATTATCAATCATATGGTCTAATGTGGTGTCCACATGATACACACTCAACTGTACATAAAATTATCAATCATATGGTTTAATGTGGTGTTCCAATGATATGCAATTAACTGTATATAAAATTATCAATCATATGGTCTAATGTGGTGTCCACATGATACACACTCAACTGTACATAAAATTATCAATCATATGGTCTAATGTGGTGTCCCCATGATACACTCAATTGTACATAAAATCATTAATCATATGACCTAATGTGTGTTCCAATGATACACACTCAACTATACATAAAATTGTCAATCATATGGTCCAATGTGGTGTTACAATGATAAACAATCAACTGTACATAAAATTATCAATCATATCATCTAATTTGGTGTCCCTGAGATACACAATGAACTGTACATAAAAATGATAAAACATAGTTTAATTTTGTTATACCATGATAAACAATCAACTGTAAATAAAATTTTCAATAATGCTAAAAAAATTCCATGTCTTTAAATAATTCCTGTTATGTATATTTAATTATTTATTTGTAAGTTTTATGCCTGCTTTTATTCCATTATAAGCATTTGTAATGATAACTCTGTCTACTGGTTTTGACGTTTTCTTTAGAAATTTAGTTAAGTTCTGTTTGACCTGACATTTTTTATTTTACTAATAAACAACTAGTAGAAAAACTATCTTGCTGCTGACCTTGATTCAAAACTAGTGTCAATTTTGGGTAAACACTTTTTTTAAAATTTTTTAAAAAAAAAATCATTTGAAGAGTAAGATTCATTCAGAGGAATCAAGGCCAAAGCTTGAGTATGTGATGATTATCATGTAACAAATTTCTATTCCTTCTGGAAAGATGAACTCTTGACCTCCATCTGGGCATCTGTTTTGCATTATAGTTAGTCTTAAAACTCATGTAATTATAAGAATTAGCCAGTCAGGCTCTAAACATATGTTGTGACCAATTTGAGTTGAAATTCTATTTTTGGAATTAGTGATTCTATTTCCTTGAAAATACAAGTGCTCATACAGAATTCTTGGACAAAGACATTTACTGAAGATTATTCAGAAATTCCAAACTGGAATATTATTTTTTATGAATCAACAAATAAACTGTGACATATCAGTACAACACTGACTACAGCATATGTCATCGCCTTCCATCTTGGAATTTCATTTGGAATCAAACTCAGATTCATTTAGGACTTTTTAATAATAGAACTTTTATTTTTTTATTATTGGATAAATTTTGGATTTGATTCATAAATCCAAAATTTCTTTTTCTCATTTTTACCTTGGTCTTCTAGGGAGATAATTACTTGTTAAATTTTACAAAGCCTTTTGTCTTCAATCATCTCTTGTTACCTTTTTTTAATAGCATAGACTTGTAACATTCCAATACACTGATGTGTGTGTGTGTGTGTGTGTGAATTTGAGTTTAAATAGCTAATAATGATTTTGCAGAGATATTGCTACAATGTTTGCAGTATGGCAATTTCTAGTGATGTCTAGTACTTGGTCATCATGCCACAGACATGTAGCATGATGTTGCACCCGGTCATATTTTCCTGACACCAGGCTGACCAGTCCTAACTCTAACCTCTTAATGCTGAGAGCCTAACTAGGCAGCTGTAAGTACCATTTTTATAAGTCTTTGGTTTCACTCAGCCTGCGTAAAAACCCATGACCTCATGCACCTGAGGCAGATGCTCTAACCATTAGGCCATCAAAGCAGTCCAATAAACTGATTTTTTTTCTGTCTAGGTACAACTCATCCTGTGTATAAATGAATGTAGTTTACATTTTAAGAACAAAGTGTAATAAAATTCAACGTGAAATACCTTTTCTAGCATCTCATTGGCAGATTTGAGATCATGCATTTCTTCTTGGATTTGTGAATATTTATTTTCTGCTGATTTCTTGGCCTGTTTTTCTTCTCGACACTGTTTGTTTAGATCTGCTATCTTACTTTCATCATCTAAAGAAAATAAATACTTCAGGATCAATAAAGTTTATCAAATTCACTTACATTATTTGTCTAAATGTATACTGTGCTTGAATTTCTTGTTCTTACTACTTGCATTCTTTGGCAAGTGGAGAAAAATCAAGTTTTTAAAATCTTTATTTTAAATGACAATTGTTTAAACCTGTTACTGTTATTGACTAAACAGTAATTAAAAACTTTCTGAACACAAAGGAATTACTGTCTAACAGTTTCAAATTAAGTATTAATGTTTTGAATTAAAACAAAATTTTCTTGACTGGCCTGATGCTATAATGGTTGATAAGAAATGAATGAAATGAAGATAAAATCATTTCATTCTCTTAACTGTGTAGCCTTTAAACCTCTCTGATCTTATTAGTAATGACAAGATTTTACAAATTAAGAAACTGACTGGATCACTTACTGGATCGAAGACTGTCAGACCAACAAAATGTCATAAAGAAAATTGTTTTTTTGTGATGCAACAAATGAAGATCCTATGATGATTTCATATCATTATGCATTTTTACCTCTGCAATATGGAACACAAGAAACATGCTTGATTTTCAAAATTATGAACTAAAATATTTCCATTAGCATTAGTTTTTCTGAACATCAATTACATTTTCCATACTAAAAATTATTTTGGTCATAATATGTCTGTGGAAAGTTTCACAAACAAGAATTTGTTTAAACTGGTATTTACTGCATCAACCATGATGCTGATTTCTGCAAAAGTTCATAGTATAATATTGCATTTGGCTCCATGAGGAAACATGAACTGATAATATGAATTAAATGACATTGCAAACCTTGATGTTGTGCCCGAAGCATTTCAAGTTCTTCCTGTAGTCGTTTGCTATCCTCAGTTGTCAACCCAAGTTTCTGCTTGAACTCCAATTCGTGTTTCTTCAGTGTGTTAATCTCAGAGAGAAGGTCACTGAGCTGAGACGTGGCAGAGTTAAGTTGTGTGGCCAGTTGTACCTAAAAAAATGAAATATTTAATTGGACAATGACCAAAAACTCCACCCTCAAAAGCCAAGTGGACTAATGAAAGAAATTGCTGCCAGCAGCACACATACATTTCTCTAACAACCAAAGACATGGCTGCAAATCATAACCTACTTTGTGCAAGGATACATGACACACTTTCATGTAAATTATTATTAAGTATTAATAATGAAACCTTTTCTCTAACAAAGTAAAAACTGTCAATGCATGCACAATTCAAATTACTTGAAATTAGGTCACCCAAACTGCATAAAAAAATGTGCTGTCATAGTATCTGTAGGCTATGCAGTATATTACAAAATTATCATTTTGAGATTCTTATTCCTCTTTCTCAAAGAAAAAAATAGATTCTGCGATGTTAGAGGAAATACAATAATTTCTTCATCATACATCATGGTATAAAAATTCTGATACAATGAAAAATACTAAAGGATCAAACCACTAAAACATTATAAAACAATAATTATTTCTGCATTAGACTGTCATACCAACCACACATTCTTCCAGATACATGCTTCTATTCATTAAAGTTTGAGAATTATTTTTGGTGTTCTGCTTGCATTTTTTGAGCCTCAATACTGTAATACTGGGTAACCACCTAGTCAGAACCAAATAACTTAGCCTCTCAGCAAGGGTTCATAAGCTATTTTGAGGATATTAAAATAAATGTAATTACTTTGTTATCAACCGTAATATAGAGATCAAAGTTTGTGAAATTGATGATACACCAAAAATTAAGTCCATTTACTAGCCTATTGGTGCATCTCAAATTACTTATTTATCTATTTTTTATTTCCCAAAGGCAGACTGTTTCTCTGAATGTGAAACAGTGGTCCAAAACCTTAACTGATCAAATTTCTTTATAACTGGCTCAAAAATAAATATATCCATGAATTTCATGATTTTTTTTGTCCAGTGCAAATTTACTTTGCTATGGAAGGAGAGAAGAACATAGAAAAGGCAAGGCAGTAGTCTTAAAATGTCAATTTGACCTTGAACTTTTGACCTTGAATTTAACAGGTTTTTTTCCTTACCACAGGTGTTAACTATCCACAAAGTTTGGTAGCTGTAGACAATGAAGAAAACAAGCTACAGTGAAGAAACAAAATATGAAACAGATTGACATCATAACAGAATATAAAAATATACATAATGCACTGATTAAATAGCATATTAATAAGGGTTCATATCTGGGTGATTCTAGAAAAATTGTTGCCCTTCATGGTGAATTTATTTTACCACATCAGGAAAGTGGAGCTGATTTCACCCTGCCATGAATTGATACTTACTTTTCACCTCACCTACATCCATCTCAATAGTTCCCTATTGAGATCATTTCTATTTTTAGCTAAATATTATATTTTGTGTGGTATTTAGTTATTGAACTAGGTTCGTTGGGGTAAAACAGTACAAAATACTGTAACAATTTTTTTTATTTATTTGCATATATTTTGAAACTCCTAGTCCTCCCAAATAAGCAATGAGTTACAATAATTACTGGCAATTATACAAATCTGAAACTTTTGGAAGTGAATGAAATCCTAATATTTTAGGATAATAATAAATATTATTATTTATAATAATAATATTATTATAATAAAATAATAATTTATATGAATAAAAAAAATGAATTGTCAAGAAATATTTAGGACAAAAATACTAATAACAGATCAATTTATGCAAGTATTCTCCATGAGAATGCAATGAGTGATAGTTTGATATTGCTTGTGACAATTATCAGTCCCCTATTTCTGCAACAATCATGTAACCTACATGTATTTTTGATGTTCCTGTCAAAAACTTAAGAAAGATGTGCTTGAGTGTTTCTAATTTAAAATAGAAAATTTTTTAAAATATTTTTTTTTCTTAAAAAATGATTAGCATTTTGAGCTAACAGAACACCATTTTGAGTTTGTAGAACACCTGCCAGTAGAACACATTGTTTTTAGTTCTATTTAACTTACGCAGCCAGAGGAACACCAGTTGTTGACACACTCATTATGCAATTAAGAAATTTGACCTTTACCTTGCTTTTCCCATTTTCCCCATTTTTTAATAACATTATTATATGGGGACTTTTTTGTAAGACCTCTAGAAATGACTGACTAAATAACTATACAAATCAGCCATTGACATACTGTATTGCCTGCATACCTTTTCCTGTTCCAGCTGTAGCAGTCTAGCCTGAGACTGGTGGGCAGTTGTTTTAAAGCCCTCATTTCTCTCTTCTAACATCAGATGACTCTTTTCTACATAGCTACAATTAAATATAACAGAACTTTATAAATAATACATATTATCTTCATTATGTTACAATACTACATAATATTATAAGCAATGATCTGCTTGCTCATATTGTATACTATGATGAGATAGTTTTTTGATTAAAATGAGTTCCATTTTATTTTATGTCACTCCAAATTTTACAAAATTTTTGGATATGAGGAAAATTTAGTGCAACCTTGAGATTAGAAGCATGTCAAGTATAATATATATAAAATATAGTTTATCATTGTTATGTTGGGAGGATGGGGGAATATATATCAATAGGTCTTTGCCTATACACATAGGGAAATTTGTACTGCAGCAGTGTATACCTTTGATTTTGCTGTAATAATTTAGAAATCTTTTCATTTTGGAATTCCACTCTTGAGCTCATTTCTAGTAATTCCTTCTTCAATCTGTCATTCTCCTGAAACAAAATCATAGCAAGCATTCAAGCATTTTCCTGAAGGGTTTGGTTTAGAAGAATATATCTGTATTTTAATCAAGTAACATGTGTAATAAAATAACATCACATTGTTTCAAATTACAGAATTTACTGTGTAGATAACAATTCCACTAATAGTCCATTATTTCACATTTAATGTACTAATTGCAAACAACACAGACTTGATCTCCTGTTATATAATGTACCATCAGATGAATTACTATGTTGTTTGTTTCACTCACCATTCCTAATAATATGCACAGACCTAGATTTATTGATGCATTATGTGATAATATTAGGGTCTATATTCCTTGCATTTTGACTTTACGTATAATCAAGTAACATGTTCATCCAGCATTACTCGGATTTTACTTAATAAAAAAAAACAGTCAATTAAATAAAATAGAAATAAAATTGGCCAAACATGATGTTTTTACTTACTTGCTTGATAAATTGTTTGTGAATTTAGGAGTTAGATTTCTAACATAGCTTTAACAATTTTTCAGTCATATAGCTATGATGTATGCAGTGTGGCAGTTTATAGTGATGTCTAGCACTGGGCATCATGCCACATAATTGTGGTATGATGTTCCACTCAGTCATATTATCCTGACACCAGGCCGACCAGTCCTAACACTAACCTCTTACTGCTGAGCGCCAAACGAGGCAGCTGTTAGTTACACTTTTTAAAGTCTTTGGTATGACTCAGTCAGGGTTTGAACCTGCAACCTCCTGCATCCAAAGTGGACACTCTAACCACTAGGCAACTGAAGCGGTTGAATTTAAGAGTCTCAGTCAAGGTATAACATTAGAGAGTGTAGTTATCACAACTGTGTTTCAAATACCCTTGATTGATATTTGGTAATAACAGGCTTATACTTGAGGATTTGGGAGCAATAATGGTGCTATTTTGAAACAAAAGAGAGAGAGAGATTGATAGACTGATAAAGGAATTGTTTGGTATTTATGCTACTGGTCTAAAATATCATAACATTTTTTACAATATACAACTATAAAGAATCAACAATTTCTACATCGAGATATAGAAAACTACGTATCATTTGCTTAGATTATTAACAAAACTCAAACTTAGCCTATGATGCCTATGTATTTTTATATGCATCATATAACCTTCTGCCTTACCTCTTCAATCCTTTTATTCCAAATGCTTGTCAAGATTTTACACCATGCAATGATTAAAAAGGTTGGGGGGGGGGAAAGAGAGATTACCTCTTCAATCCTTTTATTCAAAATGCTTGTCAAGATTTTACATTTTACACCGTGTAATGATTAAAGAGAGAGGGAGGGAGGGAGGGAGAGAGAGAGAGAGAGAGAGAGAGAGAGAGAGAGAGAGAGAGAGAGAGAGAGAGAGAGAGAGAGAGAGAGAGAGAGAGAGAGAGAGAGAGAGATTACCTGTACAATTCTCTGTATATTGTGGAGTAAGACTGTGGCTTCCATATTGGGTGTCAATGCTGCATGGGCCCTGGAATCTGCAGTATAACTCTGTATCATGTCCAGCTATGACACACAAGGTTTAAGCTTTCTTTATTTCACATGGTGTAAAAATTTCACAACTTAACAAAATTTTCTCAAAATAACTTGAGTTTTCACTATCAACCTATCAGAAATGATCCTTGAAAAGTAACATTATCTGTGATTGGTTGAACAAAATTTAAAGCTACAAATAAAACTCAACAGTTGTATGATTTCCATTAACTGATTTTAATATAATGTAAAACAGTGATATGAGATTACTCTAAGTAAATTGGAATGCCTTGGTCATCATTACATCAACATGTCAGAATTGTGACTATTACCACAGAAAGCATGACATGAATTTAGGAAATGAAATCCTGATCACTTGATCTAGTTAGAAGGAAAAAAAAATGAATTAAAAGTCTCAGACAAAACAGGAGCCTCCACCTCTGCCTGAAAAACCCAATCTGGTGTTCTGACCTACATGTGACTTCTATCATAATCCCTGAAAAGTGAGAAGTATAGTTGAAAATATAGTCATTTCACAAAAATTGTGAGATGGACAGAGGTGCTAACAGATTTATGGGTAAACCAGCATACACTGTGACAACTATACCTCATCCAGCATACATTGTGAAAACTATACCTCAGTCTGCATACATAATGAGAACTATACCTCAGCCTGCATACATAATGAGAACTATACCTCATCCTGCATACATTATGAGAACTATACTTCATCCTGCATACATTGTGAGAACTATACCTCATCCTGCATACATTGTGAGAACTATACCTCATCCTGCATACATTGTGAAAACTATACCTCATCCTGCATACATTGTGAGAACTATACCTCATCCTGCATACATTGTGAAAACTATACCTCATCCTGCATACATTGTGAGAACTATACCTCATTTAGCATACATTATGACAACTATACATCATTCAGCAAACATTGCAAACCTGCCAGATCATACCATGTCAAACACAAAATCCACTCCCAAATCCACCTAAATATGTTTTGAAAACATGATTTTCAGAAATCTTAGCTGCAATGTGTTTTCAACCATTTGTGGTATCATGGGCAATATGCATCCATACCATTTGTAGTATCATGGGCAATATGCATCCCTACCATTTGTGGTATCATGGGCAATATGCATCCCTACAATTTTGTGGTATTATGGGCAATATGCATCCATACCATTTGTGGTATTATGGGCAATATGCATCCATACCATTTGTGGTATTATGGGCAATATGCATCCATAACATTTGTGATATTATGGGCAATATGCATCCATACCATTTGTGGTATCATGGGCAATATCCATACATACCATTTTGTGGTATTATGGGCAATATGCATCCATACCATTTGTGGTATTATGGGCAATATGCATCCATACCATTTGTGGTATCATGGGCAATATGCATCCATACGATTTGTGGTATTTTGGGCAATATGCATCTATACCATTTATGGTATTATGGGCAATATGCATCCATACCATTTGTGGTATTATGGGCAATATGCAACCATACCATTTGTGGTATCATGGGTAATATTCATCCATACCATTTGTGGTATTATGGGCAATATCCATCCATACCATTTGTGGTATTATGGGTAATAAGCATCCATACCATTTGTGGTATTATGGGCAATATGCATCCATACCATTTGTGGTATTATGGGTAATATTTTTCCATACCATTTGTTATGGGTAATATTCATCCATACCATCTGTGGTATTATGGGTAATATGCATCCATACTATTTGTGGTATTATGGGCAATATGCATCCATACCATTTGTGGTATCATGGGCAATATCCATCCATACCATTTTGTGGTATTATGGGCAATATGCATCCATACCATTTATGGTATTATGGGTAATATTCATTTATATCATTTGTGGTATTAATGGCAATATGCATCCATACCATTTGTGGTATTTTGGGCAATATGCATCTATACCATTTATGGTATTATGGGTAATATGCATCCATACCATTTGTGGTATTATGGGTAATATGCATCCATACCATTTGTGGTATTATGGGCAATATGCAACCATACCATTTGTGGTATCATGGGTAATATTCATCCATACCGTTTGTGGTATTATGGGCAATATCCATCCATACAATTTGTGGTATTATGGGTAATATGCATCCATACCATTTGTTGTATTATGGATAATATGCATCCATAACATTTGTGATATTATGGGCAATATGCATCCATACCATTTGTGGTATCATGGGCAATATCCATACATACCATTTTGTGGTATTATGGGCAATATGCATCCATACCATTTGTGGTATCATGGGCAATATGCATCCATACGATTTGTGGTATTTTGAGCAATATGCATCTATACCATTTATGGTATTATGGGCAATATGCATCCATACCATTTGTGGTATTATGGGCAATATGCAACCATACCATTTGTGGTATCATGGGTAATATTCATCCATACCATTTGTGGTATTATGGGCAATATCCATCCATACCATTTGTGGTATTATGGGTAATAAGCATCCATACCATTTGTGGTATTATGGGCAATATGCATCTATACCATTTGTGGTATTATGGGTAATATTTTTCCATACCATTTGTTATACCATGGGTAATATTCATCCATACCATCTGTGGTATTATGGGTAATATGCATCCATACTATTTGTGGTATTATGGGCAATATGCATCCATACCATTTGTGGTATCATGGGCAATATCCATCCATACCATTTTGTGGTATTATGGGCAATATGCATCCATACCATTTATGGTATTATGGGTAATATTCATTTATACCATTTGTGGTATTATGGGCAATATGCATCCATACCATTTGTGGTATTTTGGGCAATATGCATCTATACCATTTATGGTATTATGGGTAATATGCATCCATACCATTTGTGGTATTATGGGTAATATGCATCCATACCATTTGTGGTATTATGGGCAATATGCAACCATACCATTTGTGGTATCATGGGCAATATGCATCCATACCGTTTGTGGTATTATCGGCAATATCCATCCATACAATTTGTGGTATTATGGGTAATATTTTTCCATACCATTTGTTATATCATGGGTAATATTCATCCATACCATCTGTGGTATTATGGGTAATATGCATCCATACTATTTGTGGTATTATGGGCAATATGCATCCATACCATTTGTGGTATCATGGGCAATATCCATCCATACCATTTTGTGGTATTATGGGCAATATGCATCCATACCATTTATGGTATTATGGGTAATATTCATTTATACCATTTGTGGTATTATGGGCAATATGCATCCATACCATTTGTGGTATTTTGGGCAATATGCATCTATACCATTTATGGTATTATGGGTAATATGCATCCATACCATTTGTGGTATTTTGGGCAATATGCATCCATACCATTTGTGGTATCATGGGTAATATTCATCCATACCATTTGTGGTATTATGGGTAATATCCATCCATACAATTTGTGGTATTATGGGCAATATGCATCCATACCATTTGTGGTATTATGGGTAATAAGCATCCATACCATTTGTGGTATCATGGGCAATATGCATCCATACCATTTGTGGTATTATGGGTAATATGCATCCATACCATTTGTGGTATTTTGGGCAATATGCATCCATACCATTTGTGGTATCATGGGTAATATGCATCAATACCATTTGTGGTATCATGGGCAATATGCATCCATACCATTTGTGGTATTATGGGTAATATGCATCCATACCATTTGTGGTATTATGGGCAATATGCATCCATACCATTTGTGGTATCATGGGCAATATGCATCCATACCATTTGTGGTATTATGGGTAATAAGCATCCATACCATTTGTGGTATCATGGGTAATATTCATCCATACTATTTGAGGTATTATGGGCAATATGCATCCATACCATTTGTGGTTTTATGGGTAATATGCATCCATACCATTTGTGGTATAAGGGGTCCCAAGAGGTCGAGTGGTCTAAAGCGCTGTCCATTACAAATCACTGCCATCTCACCTCTGTGGGCAATATCCATCCATACCATTTGTGGTATCATGGGCAATATGCATCCATACCATTTGTGGTATTTTGGGTAATATGCATCCATACCATTTGTGGTATTATGGGCAATATGCATCCATACCATTTGTGGTATTATGGGCAATATGCAACCATACCATTTGTGGTATCATGGGCAATATGCATCCATACCATTTGTGGTATTTTGGGCAATATGCATCTATACCATTTATGGTATTATGGGTAATATGCATCCATACCATTTGTGGTATTATGGGCAATATGCATCCATACCATTTGTGGTATTATGGGAAATATGCATCCATACCATTTGTGGTATTATGGGTAATAAGCATCCATACCATTTCTGGTATCATGGGTAATATTCATTTATATCATTTGTGGTATTATGGGCAATATGCATCCATACCATTTATGGTATTATGGGTAATATTTATCCATACCATTTGTTATATTATGGGTAATATTCATCCATACCATCTGTGGTATTATGGGTAATATGCATCCATACTATTTGTGGTATTATGGGCAATATGCATCCATACCATTTGTGGTATCATGGGCAATATCCATCCATACCATTTTGTGGTATTATGGGCATTATGCATCCATACCATTAGTGGTATTATGGGCAATATGCATCCATACCATTTGTGGTATCATGGGCAATATGCATCCAAACCATTTGTGGTATTTTGGGCAATATGCATCTATACCATTTATGGTATTATGGGTAATATGCATCCATACCATTTGTGGTATTATGGGCAATATGCATCCATACCATTTGAGGTATTATGGGCAATATGCAACCATACCATTTGTGGTATCATGGGTAATATTCATCCATACCATTTGTGGTATTATGGGCAATATGCATCCATACCATTTGTGGTATTATGGGTAGTAAGCATCCATACCATTTGTGGTATCATGGGTAATATTCATCCATACCATTTGAGGTATTATGGGCAATATGCATCCATACCATTTGTGGTTTTATGGGTAATATTCATCCATACCATTTGTGGTATTATGGGTAATATGCATCCACATCATTTGTGGTATAAGGGGTCCCAAGAGGACGAGTGGTCTAAAGCGCTGTTTATTACAGATCACTGCCATCTCACCTCTGTCTGCTTGGGTTCGAGTCTAGGATTCGGCGAATGTGGATATATGAGAAAGCTTGCCAGTAGCTTCTCATGGGTCGGTGGTTCTTTCCAGTGATTTCCTGGTTTCCTCCTTCACCATTAATACTGGCTGCCAAGAATAGTCTATCGTGTGCTGAAAAATGGTGTTAAGCCTAACAAAAACAACATCATTTGTGGAATTATGGGTAATATGCATCCATACATTTGTGGTATTATGGGTAATATGCATCCATACCATTTGTGGTATTATGGGTAATAAGTATCCATACCATTTGTAGTATTATGGGTAATCTGCATTCATACCATTTGTGGTATTATGGATAATATGCATCCATACTATTTGTGGTATTATGAGCAATATGCATCCATACCATTTGTGGTATTATGGGTAATATGCATCCATACCATTTGTGGTATTATGGGTAATAAGCATCCATACCATTTCTGGTATCATGGGTAATATTCATCCATACCATCTGTGGTATTATGGGTAATATGCATCCATACTATTTGTGGTATTAAGGGTAAAATGCATCCATACCATTTGTGGTATTATGGGTAATATGCATCCATAACATTTGAGGTATTATGGGTAATATTCATCCATACCATTTGTTATATCATGGGTAATATTGATCCATACCATCTGTGGTATTATGGGTAATATGCACCCATACTATTTGTGGTATTATGGGCAAAATGCATCCATACCATTTGTGGTATTATGATTAATATGCATCCATACCATTTATGGTATTATGGGTAATATGCATCCATATCATTTGTGGTATTATGGGTAATATGCATCCATACCATTTGTGGTATTATGGGTAATACGCATCCATACCATTTGTGGTATCATGGGTAATATTCATTCATGCCATTTGTGGTATTATGGGCAATATGCATGCATACCATTTGTGGTATTATGGGCAATATGCATCCATTACATTTGAGGTATTATGGGTAATATTCATCCATACCATTTGTGGTATTATAACTTGCATTTATAAATGCTGACACATAAATGTAATATTTAGTGCCATTCCCAAAATGCAGTCATTACTGGCAATTAAAGAAATGACATATATTTATATGTATGTATGTATGTATGTATGTATGTATGTATGTATGTATGTATGTATGTATGTATGTATGTATGTATGTATGTATGTATGTATGTATGTATGTATGTATGTATGTATGTATGTATGTGTGTGTGTATGTATGTGTATATATGTTGTTGTTATTGGGCTTAACGCCATTTTCAGCACATGATAGGCTATTCATGGCGGCAGTATTAATGGTGGAGGAAGAAACCGGGAAATCACCGGAAAGAACCACCGACCCACGAGAAGCTACTGGCAAGCTTTCTCACATATCCACATACGCCGAATCCTAGACTCGAACCCACGCAGGCAGAGGTGAGATGGCAGTGATCCGTAACGGACAGCGCTTTAGACCACGCGGCCACTCGGGGCCCCGTTTGTGTATATATATATATATATATATATATATATATATATATATATTCTAAAAAACATGTCAGTGAGTCTAAAGATCTGGAATTCCACATTATATATTTCAATTGATAAAATCCATTTAAATCTAAATGTAAGCAGTAAAGTTTAATTTATGCAGGTTAATGATAAATGTTTAGTAAATTGGTAAATATATATTTTACTTACTTTTTCCATAACTCTATCAATTTTATCAGAGACTTTTCCCAAACTGAATCGGACCTCAGTATTTTGTTGCCTTGTCTCTGTTAACAATATTATATCAGAGGACTGGTTTGTTGTCATGGAAGCTGCACCTGGCAAACAACAGAAAATAAGAATGCAAGTCTGTGCCCTATCTACTTTACATTTCTAACCATTACTGGTTTATTTGCACATACAGAGCTGGCCATATATCTTAGGTTTCTATTTAAACATAGAATGAGAATGGTTATATAATTGAGGGTCATGCCTGACATTGAGTTTGGAAATCTATTCTCATCCTGATTCACATTTCTGATGATAAGAAACATAAAAAAGGGTATATACAGGAAAGATTTTTTGGTATCTAATGAATTCAATTCAGCATAGCACAGTTGCTGATAAGTTTTGAGGAAGAGGGTGCTCAAATTTTATTACACTATAAAGGAGAATAAATTAAACATAAAAATAAAAATTGGTTGTCTCACTTGTAAGCTGCATTATAATAATGTAATTTTCTGCTTCAAATGGCCACAAAGTAACTCCATGTATATCTGGGTACTAACTTTGGACAAATTGCAATATTTTACTAACATTTCAGTTGAATGTAGCAAAAGTGCTGAAGACTTTGAAAAACATAATAAGAACCATAATATTGCTTATGGCAGGCATGCACAATATGTTGATTGTGATTGACCGGTCGATTAGGAAGGTAGGTTTGAGTAGATTGCATAACATTAAAAAAATAGATGTCAGCCTATATGTTTTGCATTTTTGTGGTAGGTAGATCATTTTGGCTTGGTCATTTGATAAGTAGCTCACATGCTGAAAAAGTGTGTACACCCCTAGTTTAGGGTCTAATGCCAAAATTACACCCCTGGTTTAGGGTATTACACCCCTGGTTTAGGGTCTAATGCCAAAATTACACCCCTGGTTTAGGGTCTAATGCCAAAAAGTGTGTACACCCCTGGTTTAGGGTCTGATGCCAAAATTGCCATTGGAGAAGGTACTATTCCCTCACCATTCAAAGGCAAAACAAAAAAAAAATGGCATCAGGTGTGTATTTGCCAAATTCAAAATAGATCCATGATAGAGCACACAGATAATTAGCTGATTGATGTTCAAAGATACTACTTAGATAAAACCAAGCATCCCATATAACTGTATCTCACCTGTCAAGGACATTATGAAACTTTAGGCAGACAAAACTAAGTATTCTAAATAACATGGCATCTCACCTGTCAAGGATGTTATGATTCTGCTGACATAGGTGATAAAGGATCTCATAACATATTGGGTTCAAAATTTAGTTATATAATCAAAGCCACCTTAAAAGTAACCTCTGATCAGCAGCCACACACCCTTTTAAAGGTCCTCTACACCAGATTATCATAGAATAAATAGACCTTCATTGGGCTGCCACTTGTCTTCATTAACATAATAGTGTGGTTCTAATGATGCTGATACACATAGGAAGAGTTGCTAAAACATGAGGTTCAAGTGAGCTTGATTCTGCACACCAGCCATACAGTGATAAAACAGGAAACTTGTAATAAGCATGTAAAAGGATACTCCTAATATCTTTTATTAACGTTGGTTTAGAGATTGTACAGAAGTAAAAAATATGTTTTCCACCTGGTTGCAAAGGAAGACCCACCATTTCATGGGGAGGCACCATATACATAATCAACATGGATCATGTCCTAACAAACAATCCTATCAAGTTAAATCGAAATTGGGTCAGCAGCTCTGGGGAGAATTGGAAAATAGATTTTCCCTATGGTTAATAAGGAAGTAATATTGTTGCTTAGGGATTCAACCCATCTCTTAAGAAATACTCATACTAAGTTTGATAAAAAATGGTTCAGCCATTGTAAAAATGAAACTTTCCCACCTAGTTGCTAAAGATGACATACCATTGCTAGGGAAGCCACCCTAGAATAAACTTTGAGAGACCATGTCTCAAAAACAATCCTAACTAATTTGATCAAAATTGGCAAAGCTGTTCAAGTGAAAAAGTCAAAGAAAGACATTGCTAAGGAAGCCAAAGTGTTACCAGGATATTCACCTTGAATATAATAGATAGAGCTTGTCTTAGCAAACATTAATACTACAAAAATTCCATACAGTTACCATGAAAAGCTACACAGTTTTGAAACTGAATCTCTTAACAACCATTCTTACCAAGCTGATTCCAATAATTTCCAGAGAATAAGTTGAAAATAGGTTTTCTGCCTGGTTACTAAGGAACTTACACTGTTAATGGGGAAGTCACCTTGGAAAAAATTTCTACAGCAAATGTCCAAAGGAAAAACTATAACCAAAATTGATCAAAACAGACTCAGCCACCCTGGAGAGTTAAACAAGTCTTCCACATGATTGCTTAGAAAGCAACACTGCTACTATGGGATTTAACCCAGACTCAATTATAATATTTCTTACCCTAAAAAAACTCCACTAAGTTTGATTTAAATTGACTCAGCTGTTATAGAGAAGTTAATATAGGTTTTCCACCCAATTTTTAAGAATGTCACACCAAGCCACTCTTGATAAAATTTTGATAAAACATGTCCTAAGAAACATTCCAACCTGATCAATATTGGCTGAGATATACTGGCAAAGTAGATTTTTTTTATTTTGGTTACTATGAAACCACCACTGTTGCTAAGACAGCAGCCCTGAATGCAAAAATGGAAGAATATGCCCATAGAAATATTCATAACTAGTTTGATACTAATTGGCTTAGTGGTGTTTGAGAAGTTTACAACAGCAATGTTGACAAATGATGCATAGTGGGTCAAACCATAAGCTCTCTTTGTCTTATGGCCAGATGAACTAGTTGTTGTAAGACACCATAATAAAAAAATAAACAGTTGATATAGAACACATAAAAATGGACCCTTTTGTTGTGCACACCTTTTATTAAGCTAAAATGTAAGAAACATTTACATTGAGCTTAATTTATAAAACAATAATGCTGACTTTAATCTAGCATGTGGATGGATGCACACACAAGAAATGTATAGAAGTACAGATGGACATGCACATAGAAGACAAAATGATTGCTATATCAAGTTTCTATAATCAGTACACCATTAAGCTTTCTGTTTTATGAACATGAAGTTCAGGACAAATATATTACAGATTGTGAGTGATGGTAGTGCATATCTCATTCGGAACAGTGTGAGGAACAGGCAAAAGCAAGGATAGGTAAAAATATGGATACCATTAAAAGTTGTCCTTCAAATGAACAGTTGCAATGGCTGAGAAAGTAGTATGGCAATTATGAGAGAAGGAAGGGCCATTCAGTCAATCAAAAATTGAAATAAGAATTAAAATTCCATCTAGTCTATGTAGTAATTATTTGCATTATTACTATTTTGTTGCATAGAAACATCCTGGGATGGATAGAGAGGAACAAAAAAAAAAATAGCCCAAAAATACAAAAAGCATATGTGTCTTTTTAAATCCCCAATGCCACTGTCATTTGCAAAAAGTCATATATGCCAAATTATGTGAATAATAATGAAACTTGAAAAAATATTGGTCCTAAAATCATTGGTTCCATTAAAACCAGATAACATCAGTGATTTATTGCATTATGAGCCATGTAGTTTCTTCCTTAGACTGAGAACCCCTATCATTTTCCACATGCATACAAATTAATCTAATGTTCCTTAGACTGAGAACCCCCATCATTTTTCACATGCATACAAATTAATCTAATGTTCCTTAGACTGAGAACCCCCATCATTTTTCACATGCATACAAATTAATGTAATGTTCCTTAGACTGAGAATCCCTATCATTTTTCACATGCATACAAATTAATCTAATGTTCCTTAGACTGAGAACCCCCATCATTTTTCACATGCATACAAATTAATCTAATGTTCCTTAGACTGAGAACCCCTATCATTTTTCACATGCATACAAATTAATCTAATGTTCCTTAGACTGAGAACCCCCATCATTTTTCACATGCAAACAAATTAATCTAATGTAGATCGGTGACATCTATATTTTAAACCGATTTCAGGTGAAAGCTGGAAGAGATCTAATGACATCACCATTAGAATCATAAAAATTTGACACCACACCATGTTGGACTGTCTTCAGCCCAAATTCACCCTTCAAATTATTCCAGCGCACCAGAGGAATATCAATATACACCAAAGTCTTATTTTTATGTAATGTATGCTTTTTCTTCTGATATCCACTTATAAAATGTGGGCTTGCCTCTTTTCCCTCTCAAATTAATTTGTGAGTCGTGTGTGAATATTGTTATTATTATATTGAACACTAATGTAAATTTGTTAAAAGCAATTGTGTTGACCGAATTAAGGGGTTGCACCTCTTAATTCCAAAATGAATATTTGAGTGTCATTCAAACTAAACATCTTGGTTATTGCAAAGAATGGTTATGTCATATAGCTCTTTTAACCAATCATTTCCTTCCTTCAAAACTTAAGATAGATTGGAGGAATGGTGAAATTTATGATAAATGGTGGCATTGGAGCTTTAATAAAAGAAATGGTTTCATAAAATGGGCTGGCTTGCAAAGCTATGCTACCTGGGAATAGATACTGTGGGATGTAGGTACCTGGAACAGCTGGCTGTTGCAACTGTTGGACTGATCCGCCATACATCTGAGACTGCATAGAGACTGGATTCTGGAAGCCTTGCTGAGGATATGAAAAAAAAAAACAATTTAAAAACTGACAATACTTACAATATCAATGTATTGTTAATATCAATGTTTCAGGATTCAAGATGGTTCCTCTGTGGTTATTTATACTTAGTGCACAAGCACATGAGAGCAAGACTGAATCTAGCCTAGTCCAGGCTGCATTTGCCATAAGGTGTCTCTGTGTAAGCAGATGAGTGCAGGATTAGAAACAGTTTCAGTTTTGTATACAAACATTTTCTTTGCACTATATTTACCGACACTATGGTTCCTCTTGTTGTAAGCAAATCTGACATTAGATCAATTAAGTTCAATATAATCTGTTACCAGCTATCATGTAATAGTAATAGTGCTCTGCAGTCAAGTGTATAAACATTGTCTTGTTCCTGGACTTGTATGTAATTGATACAAACTTTGCATTGTATCGCAGTCTACAATATGAATAAGTAAAATTATGAGAAAATATATGGATATACACATTCAGATTCTTGTATCTTTGATGTATATATATATAGATGTGCTGTACATTGTCTTTGTGCTGCACATTTATTCTAATTTGCAAATATGTCAAAAATATATTTTTCTAATTTTCAAAGAAACTACTTATACAAAAACCTCATTCATGAAAATAATAGCAAAGTTATGAAATATTGTATTCACCCAAATAAATTGTTACCTCCTCATCCCTTTCTGAACCCTTAAATCCTTGAGATAAGCATGTGCTTCTATATTCTGAAAATCACTTTTCAGTTAACATTAAGCCATGAATGTAGATATGGTGATTATGGCTTGTAGGTCAGACCTTGATGAATACAAGGCATTTGTACATCAAGTCAAATCAAGTGTTTTTATCATCAGTTAAATATATTAACATATAATATAAACTATAAACACACACAAGGCAAGCTCTACAGCCATTCTGTAACCACTAGAACCAAAACATATACATCATGTAAACATAAGATGACAATTTACAAGATGTTTAATAGGCACTCAAATTAGACCTAACAACAGGTTCACACAACTGATCTAAACTACAAGGCACTCACAGACCTAAAGAAAGGGTCACACATTTGATCTCAACTACAAGGCACTCACATAGACCAAGACTAAAATGTACTCAAACTAGACTTAGATTATAATAAAAGTTATCATACTGAGGTATTCACATCATGCTGAGACTAAAAGCACTCACAACAGAACAAGACAAATGGGCACAAAAACTAGAACAAGACTAAGAGGCATTCACATTCATCCATTATAAAAAGGCACTCAAATCAGACCTAGACAAAAAAGCACTCACATCAGACCTGGTTTAAATGGCACTCCAATCAGACCTTGACTACAAGGCACTCCAATCTGACCTAGACTACAAGGCACTCCAATCAAACCTAGACTACAAGGCACTCCAATCAGACCTAGACTACAAGGCACTCACATTAGACCTAGTTTAAGTGGCACTCCAATCAGACCTAGACTACAAGGCATTCACATTCAGCCAATACAAAAAGACATTCAAATCAGACCAGACAAAAAGCACTCACATTAGACCTGGTTTAAATGGCACTCCAATCAGACCTAGACTACAAGGCACTCCAATCAGACCTAGACTACAAGGCACACACATTAGATCTACACTACAAGGTACTCAAATTAGACCTAGACAAAAAACATTCACATCAGGCACTCAGATTACACTTACACAAATATATAATCTCATTAGATCTGGACAAATGGGCACTCAAATTAGACCTAGAATAAAATGCACTCACATATGACAAAGACTAAAACCAATGACACAACTTCAAGGTAAATGAAGTTTATAAACTAAATACGAGTATTAAATAAGTAAAAAACAAACATAAAGAGGTTATACAAGCACACACAATAATACTAATATAAAATTACACATTAAAAGGCAGATATATTCTGTAAGATATTGAAATCAGTATCATAGTTAAGGTGAAAATATTATGAGCTATACAGCAGTTATGGTAGCACCAAGTACAATCCCCCCCTCACATGCTGCTGTTGCTGAGTAACTTTTTACTAGTTTTAGTGTCTCCTTTTATGAGCTGAAAACTTTTAGGCTTTAACAGTAACAAGTCATGTGGTAAACAGTCAAAAGTGTTAAGATAAATCAATGTACAAGGCAATAGCAAGCAAATCAAATGGTAAACAGTCAAAAGCCTTAGATCAATCAATGTAGGTTGCAATAGCAAGTCATGGGATACACAGTCAAAAGCCTTACATCAATCCATGTACATTGCAATGGAAAGTCATGGGGTAAACAGTCAAAAGCCTTACATCAATCCATGTACATTGCAATGGAAAGTCATGGGGTAAACACTTAAAAGCCTTACATCAATCCATGTACATTGCGATGGAAAGTCATGGGGTAAACAGTCAAAAGCCTTACATCAATCCATGTACATTGCAATGGAAAGTCATGGGGTAAACAGTCAAAAGCCTTACATCAATCCATGTACATTGCAATGGAAAGTCATGGGGTAAAAAGTCAAAAGCCTTAGATCAATCCATGTACATTGTGATGGAAAGCCATGGGGTAAAAGGTCAAAAGCCTTACATCAATCCATGTAAATTGCAATGGACAGCCATGGAGTAAACAGTCAAAAGCCTTACATCAATCCATGTACATTGCGATGGAAAGCCATGGGATAAACAGTTAAAAGCCTTACATCAATCCATGTACATTGCGATGGAAAGCCATGGGGTAAAAAGTCAAAAGCCTTAGATCAATCCATGTACATTGCGATGGAAAGCCATGGGGTAAACAGTCAAAAGCCTTACATCAATCCATGTACATTGCGATGGAAAGCCATGGGGTAAAAGGTCAAAAGCCTTACATCAATCCATGAAAATTGCAATGGACAGCCATGGAGTAAACAGTCAAAAGCCTTACATCAATCCATGTAGGTTGTTGTTGTTGTTGTTGGGCTTAACGCCATTTTTCAGCACACGATAGGCTATTCATGGCGGCCAGTATTAATGGTGTACGAAGAAACCGGGAAATCATTGGAAAGAACTACCGAGCCTCGAGAAGCTACTGGCAAGCTTTCTCACATATCCACATTTGCCAAATCCTAGACTCGAACCCACGCAGACAGAGGTGAGATGGCAGTGATCCGTAATGGACATGTAGGACAATCCATGTAGGTAGCAATGGAAAGCCATGGAATAACCAGTGAAAGGCCTTAGATCAATCCATGTACATTGGAATGGAAAGCCATGGAGTAAACAGTAAATAGCCTTACATCAATCCATGTAGGTAGCAATGGAAAGCCATGGGGTAAACAGTCAAAAGCCTTACATCAATCCATGTACATTGCAATGGAAAGTCATGGGGTAAAAAGTCAAAAGCCTTACATCAATCCATGTACATTGCGATGGAAAGCCATGGGGTAAAAGGTCAAAAGCCTTAGATCAATCCATGTACACTGAAATGGAAAGCCATGGAGTAAACAGTCAAAAGCCTTACATCAATCCATGTACATTGCAATGGAAAGTCATGGGGTAAAAAGTCAAAAGCCTTACATCAATCCATGTACATTGCGATGGAAAGCCATGGGGTAAAAGGTCAAAAGCCTTAGATCAATCCATGTACATTGAAATGGAAAGCCATGGAGTAAACAGTCAAAAGCCTTACATCAATCCATGTAGGTAGCAATGGAAAGCCATGGAGTAACCAGTGAAAGGCCTTAGATCAATCCAAGTACATTGGAATGGAAAGCCATGGGGTAAACAGTCAAAAGCCTTACATCAATCCATGTACATTGCAATGGAAAGCCATGGGGGTAAACAGCCAAAAGCCTTAGATAAAACCTTGTGAATAGCAGAATTGTATCTCTTTTCATCAAGAGCTTCACAACAGTCTTGAATAATTTTTAACAGTTATTTGTAAGCATAACTTGATCTTTTTCTATGCTCTCAGTGAGGCAGACCCTCCTGCATGCTGTTAGACAGAACTAAAGAATTCATCTACTTCACCAGATGTAAAAAAGAAAACTAAAAGCATCACACATATAAACAATGCACCAATACCTTGTAATTTCATTCATCATTATAATTTCTGACCTGATCATCACCAAGGGGTCTCTGTCACTGTCATCTTTGCATTTCAAATTATTAACACAGTCACTATATATGAATATCAGATTTTTTTCACTGTCTTTGATAATCTTTCAAATAATCCATAAATATGTATAACTTTGGCAGTTGCATTTGTTTTGAAAGTGTATATAAAAGACTTACAGATTTTTTTAGTTTTTTTAATTTTATTTACAGAAATATTAAAAACAGACATGGCTAAAATTTTATGCAAATGACAGTTTTTACTGAAAATGGACTGATCAAGAACTAGAAAAGGACAATGAGAATGTTTACATCAGAATGTTTACATCAACAATCAATTTAGAAATTATAAACTGATGAACAAAACAAATAAGTTTTGTGCACATTTTGGATATCCTTGATTGATTTTAGTTTTTAAAATCAGTGCAGGGCAGGGGGGAAGAAGCTGCTGTGAGTGAAGGTGAATACTGTAATGGGTGTTTTTTGACCAGAGATGTGTTTGGTGATGATGTTCATGAAGCCAAAGTCATATATAATTTTACTGCTGACTAAACTTTGTTTTCACTGCAACATTTCGCAAAGGTGTACTGCTGAGGTCATTTGTTAGACTGTTCACTTACACACTGTAAGCCAGATTAGACTGGTCATTTACACACTCTCAGCCTGATTAGACTGGTCACTTACACACTCTCAGCCTGATTAGACTGGTCGCTTACACACTGTAAGCCTGATTAGACTGGTCACTTACACACTGTAAGCCTGATAAGACTGGTCACTTACACACTGTAAGCCTGATTAGACTGGTCATTTACACACTGTAAGCCTGACAAGACTGGTCAATTACACACTGAAAGCTTGATAAGACTGGTCTCTTACACACTGTAAGCCTGATAGGACTGGTCTCATACACACTATAAGTCTAATTAGACTGGTCACTTACACACTGTAAACCTGATAAGACTGGTCACTTACACACTGTAAGCCTGATAGGATTGGTCTCATACACACTGTAAGCCTGATAGGACTGGTCTCATACACACTGTAAACCTGATTAGACTGGTCACTTACACACTGTAAGCTTGATTAGACACTGTAAGTCAGATTAGTCGCATGGAAAGATGGTAACTAAAAGTTACAAGTGGAAATCTCACAATCTGCGATTATGAATAAAATTGAAATATCCAAATGTGTTTTTCATAAGGCATGGTATATACTTGTAATCAATTTTTAGTTAAATCATTAAGATTTTGAATGTCACCAGATGGTGAATAGTTGACTAATGAGTTAAGAACTTTAAAATTGCAACTTGTAGAACTTACAAGATTTCTCATCTGGGAATATTCCATTACCTTTATTTTGAATTGGCCCATATGAATCATTCATTTACATACATACATACATACATACATACATACATACATACATACATACATACATACATACATACATACATACATACATACATACATACATACATACATACATACATATATATATACGTACATACATATATACATACATATATAAGCAACCTGATCTAAATGTTGCCCTTTGTTAGCAGTACAGTGGCTGGTCCATATTTCCCTTTAAATATTTAAAACAAAATGGTAGCAACCATGAGAAAAATTACATGAGCAAAGTGATTTATAGAGAAAAGGAGGACTAACATGGGTAGAGAACTGAGTAGATAAAATTTATGACAAACCAGAAGAAATAATTTCACTAAAGAGCTGTGATATAAGCTCCTTGGCAAATCTTAGTACAATAGCATGCATAAAATTGCTCTAGAATGATCTGTACCAGTAGGTCTTATATGTTTCTGTCCATCTAGTACAATGGCATGTGTACAATTGCCCTAGAATCATCTGTACCAGTAGGGCTTACAAGTTCCTGTCCTTCTAGTACAATGGCATGTGTACAATTGCCCTAGAATGATCTGTACCAGTAGGTCTTATATGTTTCTGTCTGTCTAGTACAATGGTATGTGTACAATTGCCCTAGAATCATCTGTACCAGTAGGGCTTACAAGTTCCTGTCCTTCTAGTACAATGGCATGTGTACAATTGCCCTAGATTAATCCACACCAGTAGGTCTTAAGTCTTTGTCCTTCTAGTACAATGGCATGTGTACAATTGCCCTAGAATGATCTGTACTAGTAGGTCTTATACATTTCTGTCCTTTTAGTACAATGGCATGTGTACAATTGCCATAGAATATGTACCAGTATGTCTTATACATTTCTGTCCTTCTAGTACAATGGCATGTGTACCATTGCCCTAGAATGATCTGTACCAGTAGGTCTTACAAGTCTCTGTCCTTCTAATACAATAGTATGTGTACAATTGCCCTAGAATGATCTGTACCAGTAGGTCTTATAAGTCTCTGTCCTTCTAGTACAATGGCATGTGTACAATTGCCCTAGAATAATCTATACCAGTAGGGCTTATTTAGTTTCTGTCCTTTTAGTACAATGGCATGTGTACAATTGCCCTAGAATGATATGTACCAGTATGTCTTATACATTTCTGTCCTTTTAGTACAATGGCATGTGTACAATTGCCCTAGAATGATCTGTACCAGTAGGGCTTATATGTTTCTGTCTGTCTAGTACAATGGTATGTGTACAATTGCCCTAGAATCATCTGTACCAGTAGGGCTTACAAGTTCCTGTCCTTCTAGTACAATGGCATGTGTACAATTGCCCTAGATTAATCTACACCAGTATTTCTTAAGTCTTTGTCCTTCTAGTACAATGGCATGTGTACAATTGCCCTAGAATGATCTGTACTAGTAGGTCTTATACATTTCTGTCCTTTTAGTACAATGGCATGTGTACAATTGCCCTAGAATGATATGTACCAGTATGTCTTATACATTTCTGTCCTTCTAGTACAATGGCATGTGTACAATTACCCTAGAATGATCTGTACCAGTAGGTCTTATAAGTCTCTGTCCTTCTCATACAATGGCATGTGTACAATTGCCCTAGAATGATCTGTACCAGTTTGTCTTACACATTTCTGTCCTTCTAGTACAATGGGATGTGTACAATTGCCCTAGAATCATCTGTACCAGTAGGGCTTACAAGTTTCTGTCTTTCTAGTACAATGGCATGTGTACAATTGCCCTAGAATGATCTGTACCAGTAGGTCTTATATGTTTCTGTCCCTCTAGTACGATGGCATGTGTACAATTGCCCTAGAATGATCTATACCAGTAGGTCTTATACATTTCTGTCCTTCTAGTACAATGGCATGTGTACAATTGCCCTAGAATGATCTATACCAGTAGGGCTTATACATTTCTGTCCTTCTAGTACAATGGCATGTGTACAATTGCCCTAGAATGATCTGTACCAGTAGGTCTTATACATTTCTGTCCTTCTAGTACAATGGCATGTGTACAATTGCCCTAGAATAATCTGTACCTATAGAGCTTATAAGTTTCTGTCCTTCTAGTACAATGACATGTGTACAATTGCCCTAGAATGATCTGTACCAGTAGGTCTTATATGCTTCTGTCCCTCTAGTAATATGGCATGTGTACAATTGCCATAGAATGATCTATACCAGTAGGACTTATATGTCTCTGTCATTCTAATACAATGGTTTGTGTACAATTGCCCTAGAATAATCTGTACCAGTAGGTCTTATACATTTCTGTCCTTCTAGTACAATGGCATGTGTACAATTGTCCTAGAATAATCGGTACCAGTAGGGCTTATAAGACTTGGTCCATCTAGTACAATGGCATGTGTACAATTGCCCTAGAATGATCTGTACCAGTAGGTCTTATACATTTCTGTCCTTCTAGTACAATGGCATGTGTACAATTGCCCTACAATGATCTGTACCAGTAGGTCTTATACATTTCTGTCCTTCTAGTACAATGGCATGTGTACAATTGCCCTAGAATGATCTGTACCAATAGGTCTTATACATTTCTGTCCTTCTAGTACAATGGCATGTGTACAATTGCCCTAGAATAATCTGTACCTATAGAGCTTATAAGTTTCTGTCCTTCTAGTACAATGACATGTGTACAATTGCCCTAGAATGATCTGTACCAGTAGGTCTTATATGCTTCTGTCCCTCTAGTAATATGGCATGTGTACAATTGCCCTAGAATGATCTATACCAGTAGGTCTTATATGTCTATGTCATTCTAATACAATGGTTTGTGTACAATTGCCCTAGAATAATCTGTACCAGTAGGTCTTATACATTTCTGTCCTTCTAGTACAATGGCATGTGTACAATTGTCCTAGAATAATCGGTACCAGTAGGGCTTATAAGACTTGGTCCATCTAGTACAATGGCATGTGTACAATTGCCCTAGAATGATCTGTACCAGTAGGTCTTATACATTTCTGTCCTTCTAGTACAATGGCATGTGTACAATTGCCCTAGAATGATCTGTACCAGTAGGTCTTATACATTTCTGTCCTTCTAGTACAATGGCATGTGTACAATTGCCCTAGAATGATCTGTACCAGTAGGTCTTATACATTTCTGTCCTTCTAGTACAATGGCATGTGTACAATTGCCCTAGAATAATCTGTACCTATAGAGCTTATAAGTTTCTGTCCTTCTAGTACAATGACATGTGTACAATTGCCCTAGAATGATCTGTACCAGTAGGTCTTATATGCTTCTGTCCCTCTAGTAATATGGCATGTGTACAATTGCCCTAGAATGATCTATACCAGTAGGTCTTATATGTCTATGTCATTCTAATACAATGGTTTGTGTACAATTGCCCTAGAATAATCTGTACCAGTAGGTCTTATACATTTCTGTCCTTCTAGTACAATGGCATGTGTACAATTGTCCTAGAATAATCGGTACCAGTAGGGCTTATAAGACTTGGTCCATCTAGTACAATGGCATGTGTACAATTGCCCTAGAATGATCTGTACCAGTAGGTCTTATACATTTCTGTCCTTCTAGTACAATGGCATGTGTACAATTGCCCTACAATGATCTGTACCTGTAGGTCTTATACATTTCTGTCCTTCTAGTACAATGGCATGAGTACAATTGCCCTAAAATGATCTGTACCAGTAGGTCTTATACATTTCTGTCCTTCTAGTACAATGGCATGTGTACAATTGCCCTAGAATAATCTGTACCTATAGAGCTTATAAGTTTCTGTCCTTCTAGTACAATGACATGTGTACAATTGCCCTAGAATGATCTGTACCAGTAGGTCTTATATGCTTCTGTCCCTCTAGTAATATGGCATGTGTACAATTGCCCTAGAATGATCTATACCAGTAGGTCTTATATGTCTATGTCATTCTAATACAATGGTTTGTGTACAATTGCCCTAGAATAATCTGTACCAGTAGGTCTTATACATTTCTGTCCTTCTAGTACAATGGCATGTGTACAATTGTCCTAGAATAATCGGTACCAGTAGGGCTTATAAGACTTGGTCCATCTAGTACAATGGCATGTGTACAATTGCCCTAGAATGATCTGTACCAGTAGGTCTTATACATTTCTGTCCTTCTAGTACAATGGCATGTGTACAATTGCCCTAGAATGATCTGTACCAGTAGGTCTTATACATTTCTGTCCTTCTAGTACAATGGCATGTGTACAATTGCCCTAGAATGATCTGTACCAGTAGGTCTTATACATTTCTGTCCTTCTAGTACAATGGCATGTGTACAATTGCCCTAGAATAATCTGTACCTATAGAGCTTATAAGTTTCTGTCCTTCTAGTACAATGACATGTGTACAATTGCCCTAGAATGATCTGTACCAGTAGGTCTTATATGCTTCTGTCCCTCTAGTAATATGGCATGTGTACAATTGCCCTAGAATGATCTATACCAGTAGGTCTTATATGTCTATGTCATTCTAATACAATGGTTTGTGTACAATTGCCCTAGAATAATCTGTACCAGTAGGTCTTATACATTTCTGTCCTTCTAGTACAATGGCATGTGTACAATTGTCCTAGAATAATCGGTACCAGTAGGGCTTATAAGACTTGGTCCATCTAGTACAATGGCATGTGTACAATTGCCCTAGAATGATCTGTACCAGTAGGTCTTATACATTTCTGTCCTTCTAGTACAATGGCATGTATACAATTGCCCTACAATGATCTGTACCTGTAGGTCTTATACATTTCTGTCCTTCTAGTACAATGGCATGAGTACAATTGCCCTAGAATGATCTGTACCAGTAGGTCTTATACATTTCTGTCCTTCTAGTACAATGGCATGTGTACAATTGCCCTAGAATGATCTGTACCAGTAGGTCTTATACATTTCTGTCCTTCTAGTACAATGGCATGTGTACAATTGCCCTAGAATGATCTGTACCTGTAGTTCTTATACATTTCTGTCCTTCTAGTACAATGGCATGTGTACAATTGCCCTAGAATGATCTGTACCAGTAGGTCTTATACATTTCTGTCCTTCTAGTACAATGGCATGTGTACAATTGCCCTAGAATGATCTGTACCTGTAGGTTTTATACATTTCTGTCCTTCTAGTACAATGGCATGTGTACAATTGCCCTAGAGTGATTTGTACCAGTAGGGCTCATAAGTCTCAATCATAAAATGTGACAAACCTGCATCTGTTGTTGCTGTAATAATGCTGCTTGCTGCTGCTGCTGCAAAAAGGATTGCTGAGGTTGAAACAACGCCACCTGCTGGGCACCTGGCAGATCTGTCATGGTATAAATAAACTAAATGATTTAAAATTAATTCTTGTGCTCTTCTAAGGTTACTTTGCAAAAATAGTACCAAACAAAACTATCAATATATATTACAGTAAAGACTTGACCTTCTAACTTAAGTACCTGAAAAGTCAAACTATTGTTTAACTGCATCCTAATGCACAACATAAATTAATAGTATAATTCATACATCATGACTTTGTGTCTATTCAAGTGTTTTCCAGCAAAGCATTGAGTGCTGAAGAATGCACCATTATGATAAGCCAGATGCCTATCTTTTTATGTTAATTAGCATAAAATCATTAACATCAAAGGAGACAAATGGTGATTCATTTATTTTGCGATATGTGCCATGCACTGAAGAACCATGACATCTGATAATTTGGATGTTGATGAATCAACATAAGAATCAGAGTTTTGGAAAGGAATATCAATATTGTATCTGAGTTACTCATTATTCACTCTGTAATGCCAATTACATTTACGCAGTCCTCCCCTTAAAAATATACACTTCATGTTGCTGAGAGAAAGACAGAGACAATAAGATACACTAATACATGTGCATATGCATGTGTGATTTGAAGGCAATCAACATAAATTTATAGTTAAGTCAAACGTATAATACCTTTTGATGTCACTAAGAACTTTTATTTAAACAAAAACTACTTGTGAAGATGATATATACTTCCAAATTTTTAACTGTTCACAAAGATGTGCTAAAAATAATTATCATTAAAAAAATTATAGATAAAAAAAAATCTATAAAATAAAACATTTTGTATCCACAAACTATTTTGATGGCTAAAATACATTTTCAAATGATTTAACTGTCTGAGACCAAAAAGATTCCGACCTTACTCTGTGGAACACAATATCATAGTCACTTTACCCTTTAATGTATACTTCAATTTTGCAAAATGTAATTTAGTGCAACATTTCTCACATAAGCTTGGTAATACAAGGTTAAATTAATAAAGTAAAATGTGTTTGCTGGTGCTTATATTTTAAATATTTAGTGGTTATAATAATATTATGATTTGCTAACAACCTGCCAGTTGGTGATTTGCTTAATTAAAAAGAAGCAATGTAAGAAATTATGTGAATTTTTAATCACAAAAGTCTTATAAATTATCATTTAAAAACCATTTAGTTATCATTTAGGCAGAAATAATATGAATTTAAAAACAAATTAATAAATTCTGTATCTTTCCAGCAATGATTATAAAGTTACTTACATTGTTTAATGTTGAAGAGTTTGTATTGTATGCAAACATATTTCTTCCATACAATTTTTAACTTAATGTTGAAAATCAAGTCATTAGTAAACTTCATCATTTAGATATAATGCAAATAAAGACCAGACATGCTCAACATTTTCATATGTTCCTGCATCACAACAAGACAGTAATGAAACTGAATCTTAAGAGAAGATAACTCTTCAACTGTTCTTTTAACAATATCTTTCTGTGGCATGTCTGATAATTGTAATCCGCTAGTTATTATCTCACTATATTGAAGTTTCTGCAGATTTTGAAAAAGTTTTTTATATGTGGTATTCTCATCAGACTTTGGTGTAAACAGGTCAGCAGGATGTTTAATCCTTTTAATAAACACAAACCAAATTATAGACAACCAGTCTTATTGAATATTCATGACTAGTGACAGAGAAAATAAAACCCTTTCAATATATGAAATATGTCATTGTGTAGCATTAAGACAAGAACAAAAAAAAAAACTTCAAATATCAAATTTTGATCAATGTGAATGAAATATGTAAATTAAATTTACAAAAATAAAATAAAATTTAAATAAATACGATTTTGGATTTGTCATCACAAAAGGAAGATCAAATAATAACAATCTACAGAAAAACGCTTACTTTGGACAAATGATGGGGGCATTTGAGCATTTTGTCCCATATGGAAAGTCTGCATCATTGGCTGACCCATTGGTGTTGACATGGGGAGTTGAGTCTGGATATGTGACACCTTTGGCTTGGCTGTCTTGGGCACAGGTTTGGATATACCCTCTGGCTTATGCATTGCTGGTGTTTCATACATTGGTTGTGGTGATTCCTATAACAGAGCAGAGATTTATACATAAACTGCATTGTATCACATGACTAAGGTGTTGCTCTGTTAACAGAACACAAATTTTGCTTTTGAAACTTATAATTACACCTCCAGATATCACAAACTCATCAAGCAAGGTATTGGTAATAAGTATGTGGCGTAAAATCTACTACAGTCATTTTACATAATTAAATTTTACTGAACTGAATCAGTAAAATAATATGTGATAAAAAAACTCTTACTTTGTGCTACTTTTCAAGAATTTCAATCTTTTACTGGTGTTTTGGTTGATAAGATTTGTCTTTTTCTTACTAAAACTTGTCACTTGCCAGCCAAGGTTTGAGTTTTGTTTGCCAAAACATGTCTACTTCTAGCTAATATTTGTCTTTTCCTAGCCAAGACTTGCCACATGCCAGCCTGGGATCGATTTTGTAAGCCATGACTTAACTTTTTGCCAAGTCAAGGTTTTAGTTTTACTAGCAGTCTTCTTCAAACATCAGCATGACCTTTCTTAGTCAAGACCTGACATTTCCTACACAAGGACTGCCTTTAACAATTTAAGGGTTGAAATTCGTCAATTAAAGCTTGTCTTTTTCTTGATAAAGCTTCTCTTTTACTAAGCCAAGTCTCACTGTTTGCTAGTCATGTCTTGACTTCTACTAAACAAGGCTTTATTTTTGTTTGGCATGGTGTGATTTGCTATCCAAAGCTTGTCTTTTGCTAGTCAAGGCTAAAGATTTGCTTGATATAACCCATGACAATTCCTATCCAAAGCTTGTCTTTTACTACCAAAGGGTTATGTTTTGCTAGACATAACTGTGACCTTTCCTAGCCAAAGCTAGTCTTTGTTTTAGTTTTGTATTAGGCCCTTGCTTGTTTTTTATCAGCTAAGGCTTTTAAGCTAGAAAAAGACTGACTAATGCTAGTTGAGGCTTGTCACTTGCTAGTGAAGGTATAATTTTTTTGCTATCCATGGCTTGTTGTTTCTTAACCAGAGCATGTTTTTTGTAAAATGAAGAATTTATTAAATTAGTTTCATAAATTTCATTTAAAATAGCACCAATATAAGATCCTCCATTCTAGGTTACCTGTATATCAAATTCTAAGGCATGATATAATGTACTTTCTAAGGCTTGGAAATAGGCTCTTAGCACTTTTTGGGCAAAAAGAAAATAACTGAAGAAATATTAGATAACACTGATCTTTGATTGCCTATTATTTTACTCAAGTTGGAGCTTCAGAATTGACATAGGAGGCACAAAGTAAATCTGTAATAGCCATATTACCTGATATGATAAGGTAATTTACCAAGGAAGTGTGCTACTACTGATGATCTGGTAATTTACCAATGGAGTGTGCTACCACTGATGATTAGGAAATTTACCAAGGAAGTGTGTGCTACCACCCATGATCAGGTAATTTACAGAGAGACCAAAGTTTACCAGAAATTATGACATAATTTACTGAGGAACATATCTACTAAAAGGTATCAAAATGTTTTAAGGTCACCCAAGTTTTGATTCTGGGTGCTACCTATGCCCAGACCTGCAAAAGCAGCCACTTGTCTAAAGTGACCATAGCAAGGTAAGTTGAAGAAATTACCTATATGTTTTTATTATACAGTGAAACCTGTCTAGTAAGAAAACAAAGAGGCCAAAAGTTGTCCTTCATGGATAGGTGTCTTTTTAGTGGCTGATTTCTTTATAGCCAGTGTCGATTAAGGCAGGTGCATTGTATGACCTTGACAAAAAGCACTTGGTAATGAAATCAGTTTATTTCAGGCCAAATGAATGGCCATTATGGATTGACAGTTTTGGACTATGTTGCTTTATGCATGCTGATGTTTATCAAAATTATGAAAATCAATTTTTAAAAACAAAAGACATTAATAATTTACAATATGAGCACACTTACAGGAGTATGTTCATCCTCCTCCTCACTTTCCGAGGGCTGGGCAGGTACAGCTCCTGACAGCGGCAACATGGGCTGGCCCATCCTGGCCATACGTGAAATAAGCTTAGCCTTGTCTGATCCAGCGGTCTGAACAGAAAATTAGAAAATGTTGAAACTGAAAATTAATTATTCAACTAAAATCAATTTTTGCAAAATATAGCAATTTTGGACTTTCTAAAAGAAAGTTTCATTCAAATAACTTTGTGAGATGAACCACACATATTTTCTTACTAGATTTACCAGCGACTTCCAACTCAAAACCAATACTAGCAAGACCCTCTCAGTATGGCAGTCAAAACTCTTCCATAAGTTAAAACGATTTTCACTAATGTGTAATGAAATATCACCTATTGCCAAATATCATGTACTGCTACTGCCAATGAAAACATGCAATTAACAAGTTTTGAAGTGTGACGTGAAACTGATGAAGTGAAGGCAAACATTATGTTCAACAAAAAAGTTTTGTAAAGTAGATATAGAAATTAATTACAGAGCTCAAAGGCTTTTTGTTAGATCTCTCAATCTGATGTAATTTTTATAATTTTTTTTAAAATTCAAGTGGCAATGGTAATCATTTCTCCTGCCAAGAGATATACTCAAATCAACCTGATGTCAAATAAACACAACTATTGCCTTTCCTGTTTTTTTTTCCATTTATAGGAATATTCATTTTTATACTCCTACTCCAACTATTGAAGCTTTTACAAAGGCTTAAACAATATTGTCCTGATTGAATATAAAGTGTTCCTACTAGACATTACTGAACATTGCTATAATATCATTTTGATCATGCAAGCATTTTACATTAAAACCTTTGAAGTTTTAAAGTGTCTGAGGTACTAAAGTAAAAGTTAGACTAATTCTCTGACCATCTACACTCAATCTGATATGAAACCCAAATCTGGATCACACAAAGAAAATCCAGTTTATGGATTTTACCACAACAATCATATTTTCATAATTTATGTTATTATTCCATAAGTCCATAATTTAAGAGTCTTTTCAGTGAGACCATAAGATCTATAGGTCTCTTTATTACCTTATGAATAAGTCAACCGTAATGCTTGGTTAAGAAATTTGCCCACAAGCATGATTTATTCTGCAAAGAACCATTTTTCTTTGAGTCACAATCATCCTGACTTTTAGACTCAAATATTGGTGGACTTAACTCTAAGTACAAGTTATTTATCATGTTTGGTCCAGGAAATAACCTTAGAATAAATGTTTATCTGCAAAATCACATTTTTGTAGAGTTATACATGACTTTGACCCTTAAATCAACAGGCCTCTTGCTTACCTTAATTCATGACCTCCACAAACTTTAGTCAATGTTATTTTATGTAATGCAAAAACAATTATTCTTCTTTAAGTCAGTGACCTTGACTTTTGACCCACAAAATCAATAGGCTTTTTTCTTGCCCAATCTGTAAACTATCCACAAACTCTGGTCAAGGTAAATGGTTCAAGAATTAAATTAATTTATGTAGAAACCCTTTTTCATTTACCAGCCATAGTCACCATTGAACTTTTGAGTCAAAAACCATTTGGCTTCTGTTTTATTTCAAAAGCAAGCTATCCACACAGTTTAGTTAAGGTTTTTGGTATTGAACTCAAGTTAAACTGCAAAAACAAATTTCCTTCTTTCAAACGAAGTGATCTCGATCTTCTGACCCAAAAAAGCATCTTCCTTACATCAAATGGAAACCACTCACAGGTCTGTAATGTAGAGTTCATGTTATTTTTCAGAAATCGCTTTCTTCTTTCTCTCACAAAGTTTCACCTTATCCAAAATGCAAGCTATTTACAAAGTTTGTTGATGGCAGATGGTGGATTACTCAAGTTATTGTGTGGAAATGGGAACAGATTTCATAACATCGCATGCTCCATGCAAATATAGAACCACATACCAACTGACAGTTTATAATAACAGGTAAAGATTATACAATATTTATTTTTACATATTTAAGTACTCTTGTTGCATACTATGATTCCAGTCTGTAACATTAAAACAAAACTCTTATACAAATCTTCACACTAAATACTTGATGGAAAAGTGATAGTCATGTCTTGTGATCTGCATGTGCATACAGACAAAAACACTGACATAAAGAAAAACATGTACCTGTGCCATATGTTCTGTAATTGACTTTGATCTTGACTTGACAGTACTTGCCCCATCCTCCTCCTCCTCTTCTTCATACTGACTTGGGGGAGGGGCAGTTACTGCCTGTGGGGTGGGGATAGGTGTGGGTACTGGGGACTCACTGTCCGATTTTGATAGCTTCACCTGAAATAGATACTTCAGTAATACTCCAGACTGTCATAGATTTAAAGACAAGTCTTACATAGAAGGTACTAAATTTGTGTTGGTAAGACATGTCTTATAAAGAAATACATGTCTTATAACAAAATCAAAAATCTGGTTGATAAGACATGTCTTACACAGAAGTACAACAGTTGTATTTGTAAGACATGTCTTACATAGAAGGTACAAGAGTTGTATTGTTAAGACATGTCTTACATAGAAGGTATAACAGTTACATTGGTAAGTGATAAGACAAGTCTTACATAGAAAGCACTAAAGTTGCATTGGTAAGACGTCTACACAAGGTACAATATTTGTTTTAGCAAGACATGCCTTGCAAAGAAGATATTTAATTTTCATTGTTAATCCATGGCATAAATAGACGGTACTAAATTTGTGTCTCTGTGGTATATCTTACAGAGAAGGAGCTCGATTTGTGTTGGTAAAGCATCTCTTATGTAAAAGGTACTAAATTTGTGTTGGTAAGACATGTTTTGCACAGAAAGCACTAAATTTGTGCTGGTAAGACATGTCATGTATAGAAGGAACTAAATTTGTGTTGGTAAGACAACTCGTGTAACAGAAGGTACTAAATTTGTGTTGGTAAGGCATGTCTTATATACAAGATACTAATTTGTGTTGTTAAGATATATCTTACATATAGGAAACTAAATTCTTATTGCTAAAATACTGAATTCATGAAAGAAACTGAATAGGACTTTTATGTTTCAAGATATAGTTTATTATTAGGTTTTTCAAATTTCATGTTGTTGTTGTTGGGCTTAACGCCATTTTTCAGAACACAATAGGCTATTCATGGCGGCCAGTATTAACGGTGGAGGAAGAAACTGTGAAATCACTGGAAAGAACCACCAACCCACGAGAAGCTACTGGCAAGCTTTCTCACATATCCACATTAGCCGAATCCTAGACTCGAACTCATGCAGATAGAGGTGAGATGGCAGTGATCTGTAACAGACAGCGCTTTACACCACTCGGCCACTCGGGGCCCCAAATTTCATGTAGATAATAACGTATATTTATACATAATTAAGGATACCATCAATAAAAAATGTGAGAATAATTATAGGCTGGTGTGCATTTCTTTAAAATAACATGGAAAAAGTAGTGTCCCTAAATAACTGCCAATAAAAAACATCGGAATGAATATACCCAACAATTCATCAAATTTTCTACAGATGAAGTACATAGGTTTCTTTTAGAAAAATACATAAGTAAAATCTTTCATTGGAGAGAAAATTTTTTAAGGATGGCACAATTATTGAGATCACATACTTTTTTCCAAAATGGAAAATCCACAAGGCCAAGTTATGGCAGGTCATAAAGCACTAAAAATTTCAGAACATTCTCATATTCTTACAGCTGATTTTACTGTTTTCCTTCACGCGATTGTTATTGCAATGATTTAAATTGTAAAATAAATTTTGTGTCTTCATTTTAGACAAGAAGCTGCAGCCATGTCATTTTACATCCAATCTGTCAGAGTTCCTAACACTAATATGCACTTTGACAAAAAAAAGTCATATGGATGATGTCACAAAAAACATATCATTTTAAGCTGAGCATTAGAATTGATTAAACACAAAGAGACTAACCTTAATGGAGACAGATTCTATTAGTCATACTACACTTATTCTTAAACATACTAAATTGTGACACTGCTAGGTGCTATGTCACAGCATGAAATATACAGTGATCATGTGATAGTATGGTGATCATAGATAATCATTTTATGATAAGGTTTATTTAGCATAAGAACTTGGTCTGAAGATTATCCAAACACTAAACGGGTGTTTTACCAGCGTATAACTCCAGAGCATTTTATGTCTTAACTTCACAGGCAAATATAGTTAATTCAATCTATAATGTAATCATATGTAAAGAAATATCATATCTTATGAAGCACACTGAAAAGTCCCTTCCATTGTTTCATATAATAGCTTTTCATCATTAAAAAAAGTTCTGATATAACAATTTGTTAAACTGAGTCCATTGAGATTTGTTGTATCTAAAATTTGATTTACAGAAAACCCTGCAATAACTTTGTTACTAACTTGACTTTAGAGACAACACAGTCATAGCCTGGCTCCTGAAATTTTGAAAATTTCACCAATTTTTTTCTTCAGAGTTACAAAATTTTCATGCTGAAAGATAAGTTGCATTTTATAATTTGGCAAGATGTGTTATATTATTAAAATCTTACCATTAGATGTAAGAAGTTTCTATTTGTAGATTTTCATTCAATCTGTGTCAATAGTCAATCAATGTACTTGGATCTTAGCTTAATTTTCAAAGCTATGAGTTCTCTAATTATTATTGAGCCATAAACAATAAACCATTATGTCTTACTTGTATTTGTCTACAGTGCAGAAGCTTTGTGACCACTCCAATACCACCCCCACATCCTATTTGTACAACCTACATATGCATCATTGTCTTCAGTCAACTGACGTGTTTCACTATTGCATAACATGTTACACACCATAATGTCATTTGACAAACTGAAATTATCAGTAATGTACTTTCAAAGCAGACATCTTTTTAATCATTACAATGTACTATACTTACTCTTACCACCTCCACTTCAAATATAAGGGTTGAGTTAGGAGGGACCTTACTCCCTGTTCCCTGGGCCCCATATCCAAGATTAGGAGGTAACACAAGAAGCCGTTTAGACCCTTTCTTCATTCCCAGCATTCCTTGATCCCAGCCCTGAATAAAGGAAACAATTTAGGTTAGAAACATATCTGATCCAGGATATCCCTAAATTTTTGTATCATTGCATGCTTACAGGTAATCTGACCAAAGCTGTATTCTGTTGCATTGTATCATTGCATGCTTACAGGTAATTTTACCAAATCTGTATTCTGTTGTATTGTATCACTGTATTCTTACAGGTAATTTGACCAAATCTGTATTTTGTTGTATTGTATCACTGTATTCTTACAGGTAATTTGACCCAATCTGTATTTTGTTGCATAGTATCATTGCATGCTTACAGGTAATTTGACCAAATTTGCATTCTGTTGCATTGTATCATTGCATGCTTACAGGTAATTTTACCAAATCTGTTGCTTTGTATACACACTGACCAAATCTGCATTCAGTCAGCACTGTATTCACACTGACCAAATCTGCATTCTGTTGCTTTGTTTTGTATTCATACTGGCCAAATCTGGATTCTGTTTGCACTGTATTCACACTAACCAAATTTATATTCTGCTTGCATTGTTTTCACATTCACCAAATTGGCATTATGTTGCTTTGTATTCACACTTAACCAAATCTGCATTCTGTTTGCATTGCATTTACACTGTGCATATTGCATTATGCTGCTTTGTATTCATATTGACCAGATCTACATTATGCTTGCACTTCATTCATTCTGGCCAAATCTGCATTCTGTTTGCACTTATTTCACTCTGGCCAAATCTGCATTCTGTGTTTGCACTTATTTCACTCTGGCCAAATCTGTATTCTGTTTGCATTGTATTCACACAGACCAAATCTACATTCTGCTTGCACTGTATTCACACTGACTAAATCTGTATTCTGTTTGCATTGTATTCACACTAAATCTGTATTCTGTTTGCATTGTATTCACATTAACTAAATATGTATTCTGTTTGCATTGTATTCACACAAACCAAATCTGCATTCATTTTGCATTGCATTCACACTGGCTAAAACTGCATTCTGTTGCGCTGTATTCACATATCATCTTTCATTTCGATATTTCTTGTTAATGGTATTAGAAATACATTCAGATTTTGCATTAATCTTCTTCAAATATTCCATTTCTGCTTTGCTCATTTGGAACAAAATGAAAATGTAGTCAGGTTTTTCAGCTTTAAGATTGTTGCTGTATATATTAATGTAAAGGGAGAGAACTATAGCTTTTATATCTTGTCTTATTAAAAGTGTCATTTATTGAAATAACAAATGCAAATAATGTCTAAAAAAGCACTGAGTTTACATTAAATTAAAATATCACAGTAATTGCAATAAGCAATAATAACAATGTCGGATCTTGTACAAATTGAAAGACTATCTATTAATTTCTCAATAATATCTATTAATTTCTCAATAATAACAATGTCGGGGCTTGTACAAGTTGAAAGACTATCTATTAATTTCTCAATAATAACAATGTCGGGGCTGGTACAAGTTGAAAGACTATCTATTAATTTCTCAATAATAACAATGTCGGGGCTTGTACAAGTTGAAAAACAATTTATTAATTCCTCAATAATAACAATGTCGGGGCTTGTACAAGTTGAAAGACTATCTATTAATTTCTCAATAATAACAATGTCGGGGCTTGTACAAGTTGAAAGACTATCTATCAATTCCTCAATAATAACAATGTCGGGGCTTCTACAAGTTGAAAGACTATCTATTAATTTCTCAATAATGACAATGTTGGGGCTTGTACAAGTTGAAAGACTATTAATTTCTCAATAATAACGATGTCGGGGCCTGTACAAGTTGAAAGACTATCTACTAAAGTAAAGACCATGTCCCTCGATTATCATTCAAAATGGATTCTCAACTGTAGTAGCTAGCAGTAGCATGAAAATCAACTTTAAAATTTACTCCAGAAATGTAATTTGTTTTCTTCCATGTTAATTTATCATTCACCATCAAGTATTCTGCGTTTGCACTCTCACTTTTCTTCAAAATGTATTCATCATTTCATTTGCATTCATTTTGTATTTCAATTTGTTTTTATTATAAAACTTTTGATTCATGAAAAATTAACATTATAGCTGTTTATCAGTGACTTGTTTTGGGACACTCACTAAAATTCCAAGAACATATTCTCAGATGTTAAACTTGGAAATCACCGTGATACCTAGTATTAACTTTGGAACAATAAACATGGCAGATCACATTCTGTGGTTTCCACTATTTTTCTACTTCTTAATTCCTGCTTCAGAGATGGTGTGAGATTTTAATGTGAGATTTTTAATGTGAGATCAATGTTCATGTAAAATCTCATCCAAAGGAAGCTACATAATATTATCTAGCTCATCTAATATGAATGTAATTATGGATGCATAAAGAATACAAAAACTGATGCTAATTATAAATAACAGTCAGGCAAACAGGTTATTGTGTGTCAGATATCTGAGATGGATTATTTGATTTGGTATGGCTCACAAGCTTACTGGATACAGCCAAATCAACTCATGCACCTGAGGTATGAGACAGAATACATGCATGTACCTATATGTACATAATGTAAAGAACTAATCAAATTCTATGACAAAAATTTGAATTAAATTGCTTTAATTAAATTAAATTGAATTAAAGATGAACATTTAATCATAGGCATACCTTCATACAATATGTCATGGTAGCACTGTAAATAAAAATTGGATGCAATCACATCAGCAGGAGAAAAAAAAATAACCATCATAATTTTGCAATTTTACCTTCAGTGAATTTGATCTTTGGTACACTGATTGCAGACTCAGTATTTAGCAGCGCTTCCTGAAGTGTAATGCAACTATAAAATTGGGTACAGAAAAAATGCATGCATCATGTGGAAATCAAAATGATAATATTGATTCCAGTGACCGTGACTCTTTATCTCTGGGTTCAAGCATCAAGAATGAATTGCATCTACCTAAATGCTGACTATCTATGAAGTTTGATGAAAAATGGCTTCAGGAAAAATTTTGATTTATCAACTGGAGATTGAAAAAGTTAAAATATTAGCTCCAGTTACCTATATGCCTTAGAATCAATAGATAGCTGCTCCTGTCCAAGAGTAGCTTTTATTAAGTTTGATGAAATTAGCCAAGAAACTCAACATGTCATACAAGGAAACTCAACATATCATGCAAGGAAACTCAACATGTCATGCAAGGAAACTCAACATGTCATGCAAGGAAACTCAACATATTAGGCAAGGAAACTCAACATATCATGCAAGGAAACTTAACATATCATGCAAGGAAACTCAACATATCATGCAAGGAAACTCAACATATTATGCAAGGAAACTCAACATGTCATGCAAGGAAACTTAAAATATCATGCAAGGAAACTCAACATGTCATGCAAGGAAACTCAACATATCATGCAAGTAAAATCATTATTATCAGTTCCGTGACCTTGAACTTTGACCAAACAGCATCAATAGCTTTCTGACAATTCTGCCCATGGGTAAGCCACACATGATGTTTGTGAAGAAAACACAAACAAGAAGACCACAGGAAACTAAAGTTACACTGTTAAAACAACCTTCACAATGGATGGATGGATGAATAAACAGTTGGACCAATATATCATTATATTCTCTTGCACCCTTGATTGAGTGAGCAAAAGAAGCAATCATTTATAATATTTGGTCATGAATAAAATATTAAGGTGTCTCAACAAAACAAAGAGATCCATATTTTGCTTGGCTTCACTCACCTTTATGACCTTTCCTTGTCCAATTTTAAATCTGAACAGTTTATCAGCTGAAATATTGCTGTCAAAGACCTGTAAATTAGGAAAAAAATGTCTCCATATATTAGTCTTTAATATTCTGAATTTTGATTACATTGATTTACAGGAAGAACAACAAAAACTATTTATGAATTGTTTTAATAAAAAATCTGAATATTGGGAAAGCAGATTTCTTGACCAAAAAATTTTGCCTTTGATGGGATGAACCAAATTTCACATGCTAATAAATATTTTTAGTTGTAAGGACAGAAATCATCAAAGCACTGTGTAATTTTCCACTAAGTTGGAGCATAAATGCTAAAGAACAAATGACAAAAAAAATTACATGCACAAATAATCTGGTCTGTAAAACTGGATGGTGAGAGATAGAAATCACATAGTAGGTCCAATACACATTATATGAATGAAATAGTGATTAGAAAATGGTGAAATACTTCATGTGTTACATAAACTTTCTGTGATTTGGACACCAATGAACAAATATATATCAATTGCATGACCATCCTGGCCTGTGATTATAGTCAATAACCAAAAAGCAAAATAAAATATATATGGTTAAGGAAAAACCTGGGAAAATGATGGAAAGAACCACTGACCAATTGGAAGCTATTGGCAAGCTTTCTCATGTACCTACATAAGCCAAGTCAGAGACTTGAACCTATATAGACAGAGGTGAGATAGATTAGATTAGATTAGATTAAATAGATTAGATAAATAGATATATAAGATTGATACCGTATTTACTGCATGTTTTCAACATTATTTTTGGACACTGTTTCTTGGCAAATGTAATATTTAAATACCTTGTAATTTTTAGGACATTGCTTCATTGTAACTTTTTCTACAAATTATGTTTTTGGACACAATTTAAGATATCTGCTGTTTTGTTTTAAAGTAAAATTCACAGTGTGTTTGCAGTTAATGTAACTGATACAAAGTTCTCTTCATTTCGTTGCCAATTATTTAATGTGATCACAAACTTCCATGGACTGGTTGTCAGTGTATACATTGTTACACATGAAACCACTACACGCAGGTGTGACAGTATTGGCTTAGATTAGAAACCATGATCCCTGCTTTATATCATTAAACAATACATCAGAGAGTCAGTATGAATTAGTAAATTCATTGGCATCGTGCAACAAAAAGCCCCTTATCCCTGAGACATTATGTACCACAGGTTTAAATGTAGTTATTGTTCTACAGGTAATAAACCTCTTTGTAGACAATGAATATTGATTGTGGGTTAAAGATGTTCAGTACATCATGTGAAATCCAGATGGCTGCCCTTTATTTCTGAACACACCTGTCAAAGAAATCCCACAAATTTTTGTAGAAACAATCATCACTTAGACACCCTGAAATCTCCAACATGCATCAAAACAATCTTTGAGAAGTCGCTTGTTTTGAGCTGACAGGCTCTACTCATTTTTAATCTACTCTCAGCTAGGTGGGAAACAAAAAGAAGAGAGAACAACAACAAAAAGATTACCTTTTTTTTACAAAAGCACCAAAATATTAACGACTCATATATTACAACTTGCTTGTTATTCTTACCCTTCCTCTTGCGTACAACACTCACCCCATATGGAGCCTCTGATCCTTGGTGCAGATCTGCCAACCCTAAAGACACATTCTCAGTAAGTCAGTTGAAATTGTTCTGCAAGTTGGACCAATTTTCAGTAAGGTGTAAAAACTATTAAGTGCTGGCAACAAGTAAAATTTTAATAACCATTACAGTTTATATCTATGTCTTGACTTACAATATACAGCTACTGATGTGAATGGTACATAGGAACTTTTACCCTTTCTAAGAAACTTCTGACAAACTCCATTTTGAAGCATTCTCCCCCCTTCATTTTCATGACTAGTATTGCTTCCAAGGTATCAACTGACATAGATGATCTGGATTTTGAGTGGCTTTTTGCAACAAATGAGAACACCCTCTCACAACCTGCATTTGAATGAGGAACAAGAAGTACATTCTTCATGATGCTGGATAACAATTTGTATTTGAACTCCAGGCCATTAGCATCCTTGAGTTTACTAATAAGATCCCATTGATTGTCAAATCATTTAGTGTTTAAGATCTCAGGATTCAATTCATCTACTTGATAATTCAAAAACTCTGCTTTTAAGTTGTCGGGTTCCATACACATAAATCTTGATGGGAAATACATCACACTGCTAAAATCACTTATCATCCTTTTTGACACATCAGCAACTGCACTGTGTTTCAGAAGTTCATTATTCAAGGGAAGCCTCCTAACAAACAGTTGTGTCGCAGTCCCTTACATATTTATACAATTGATAAAGGTATTTTCATACAGCTTTCTTTTAGCCAAGTATTTTCTTGTTTCTGAACCTACTGTAAGTGTATCATCTGACTTTTATTTCTTACAGTCATGATAATCGATTTCAGTAAAATCCTTGGCTTGTAGAATCTCTGAAGCCTTTACAAATGTGATCAGCAACTGCTTTAATAATTCAAGCATGTTTTCTCTAACTTTGTGGATCATAGGCTCCTCCTGTTGCATGATTAAGTTGTACTTGTTAAAAAATGGAATTATGTGGTCTAAAAATAAGCAATAAATTTTTGCCCTCTGGGACTGCAGAGCCTTGCAAACACTCATAGCCTTTTCCTATCTTTAACTGATTTTTTAAACTGTGTTTTAGGTCATTTCTACCCAATGTTTTCTGACATGAAGAGAGAGCCTTTTTATCTGATTTCTGTTATTTAGCTTTCTCTAAGGAACCTATCTTTGGTTTTATTTTCTCAGTCTTTCCTGCTGAGGCAGACTTGAGGGTAGTACTAGCCTGGCTTCTAGATTTATCACAGCTCAAAGCTTTACTGCATGTACCTGCACTGTCGTTATTTCCTCCTTTATTACTAGATAAATGTGGAACTTTATCCTTGGAACTAGACACCTTCTCTGACATCCTACTTTTGCCTTTAGCTCTTTTGCCTTTAACCTCTGGTTTCTTGGATTCTTTACTGAAATATACTTGTAATGGTTCCAACAGTCTCTTTATACCTCCACCAAGACACAACCATCTTGTTACACAATGCTTCAATATTTTTCTCTGCTCTTTCCCACAAAGAGTCTGAAGATTTTTCAGTTCCATTTGTCTATTCACACATTCATCCAAATAATATATGTCCACTAATAAGTCATAAAAACTAATAGGCAGCTTATCAGCCCCCTTTTTAGCTGCTAAATGTATTAAATGGCATGAATATCCACTGAGATACACTTAGGAACCTTTATTGCAACCTGTCATCAATGAAGCATTATCTGATTCAAAGGCAATACAGTTATTCCAACTTGCATTTCTCTTTTTCAAATCATCATCCAATAATGTGAAAATATTTTCCCAAGTAGTGGCTCCATCACATGTTGGAACTGACAAAAAGTGCTTTAGTTAAACCCCCATCTGTGTTATCATAATATCTAACAACAACCGGGTGCAGCTTCTCAGAATTATTGCTACCATCAGTTGCTATACTGAAAGGTTGGAATGAAATATTGCTAACAATGGCTTCCTGTATCAACTTGCACTGTTGTAATACAATAGAAGTAGTTTTTGTTCTGCCACACTGATAACTATTTGCTATTGACGATTTGGGAAACATGCACTTGAATAGTTTAGAAGCATGGTCAGATGCAGCAATTGCACCATTATGCTCAACCGTAAAGTCTGTAAAATATACTTCAGCCTTACTGACCTCCAATTCAGGTTCTGAACTACAGATCCAAATTCCATAGAGGTCAGCGACTTACAACTCAATTTCATTGCAATGTATTCTGTATGTTTTTTGGAATTCATGTGGCAGGGACAGTCATCTCGCCCCCCCCCCGCATGGGAAATGTTCAGGTCAACACGGCATAACATGCGATAAAGGTAATGGTCACCTTTTTTACTTTTTTCTAAGCAGGACCAAATATCTGAGTAATCAGTTGTATACTTTTGCAACCAATGTTTCAGCTTTTTAGGAGGCTGGTTGTCCTCTCCACCTTTGACTCATTTTCATTTGGAAGACAGACGAGCGGATGACAAAACGAAAAGTAAAATCTAGATCAGATAAGCACTTCTCACAAACAAAATAGGCAGGTTTAAAGCATCTTAGGTACCACTGCTTTATAGTTAGTCTGGTTCCCTACCAAAATCCACTGTCTAAGATGAAACTCCGAACCTGAGCATGGAGTCTAATATGAAAATACGGATCTGGAACAAACATGTACAGAAAAAAAGGTCAGATGACCGTACTTTTTGCTATCATTCTGTAAGTCCATAATTTTGGTGGTTTTTCTTTATGACTAATGGCAAAATCATAAGAGTTGGCAGGTCTGTTGGTACTCTAAGATTAGCCCTCATACATGTACCGGTATTTCTAATCTCTATACTAAAATATTTCTGTCATAAATATCTTCAGAATTATAATTACAATTTTTTTAAAATTTAATTTATATTAATATCTTAATGACACAGACATAAAGCTTGCATGCATTTGTAAGGTAGATTTTATTGATCACTGATTAGGCTAATAAAGGGTGAAACTGGATTGCACGATTACTAATATGGCAGTTATTTGGAAAATATGCACACAATCATGGCTCTAATATGTTTTCTGGAAGATGAACATGTATCAGATAGACAAAATAGGCAAGTAATGCCTGTTTTTCATTCATTATCCTTTCCATGGTGTTAGAGAAAATACTTGTTCTACTTCACAATGCTGCATGTCATCATATGAGCTAATAATAACTTCGTTAAGGACAGGGTAGGGAAAAAATTTGTCTTCTCCTGTTTGTTTTTGGACACCTAAAGAATTTAATATGTATTCGGACAACAAAAAAATTATTTTTTGCCATCCGAAAACATGCAGTAAATATGATAGATAGATAGATAGATAGATAGATAGATAGATAGATAGATAGATAGATAGATAGATTAGATAGATAGATAGATAGATAGATAGATAGATAGATAGATAGATAGATAGATAGATAGATAGATTAGATAGATTAGATAGATAGATAGATAGATAGATAGATAGATAGATAGATAGATAGATAGATAGATAGATATGAAAATTGCAGATTACATGGCAAATAACAGTATTTACAATATTGCAGTGAATCAAAAAGATCATGCTGGTCAGAAAAAATCAAAATATGAAAAAGAAACTGAAAAATAACACAGGGCAAAACTGATATGTAGTCTGCCCAGGGATGGTTTCACACTAATTCTGCATGACTGTTTGACAATTTATGTTTAGGATATATATGATATTGGCTGAGCATGAAATTTTTGTCATAAACTGATTTTAACAACCATTTTAAAACATTTTATAATATCATGCATACTTACCTGTCCAAAGGTGTAATTGGTGAAAAGACAGCCTTCATATTTGACCTCTACTAAGTCTCCATTTTCCAGCACCTTACCATCTCCAAGGGTCAGATCCTGAGAGATTAGGGAATCCAGGGATCCACCTGTACTGTTTACTTTTGCCAAAGCTATCTAGATAATTTATACAACATAATGTACATTAGCCATATCTGCAAAGCTGTGTAAAAGTTGCCATATCGACAATCATCCAAGTATAATGTCACTGACAAGTTTCTTCATTAAAATGGAGAGATGGCAACATAAACTATAATTAGTGTATATGGACAGGTACAATTAAGATAATACTCTTGTTGCAACTCTATGCTCTTAAAATAAGAAAACAGAAAATAGTGAAGACATCATGCTGTGTAAAATTTAACAAATAATTTATTTCCCAAGAATAGAAAGTGAAAAATAAGAAAAAAAAAATAGTGGACTTGCAAATCAAATCCAAATATAATCCAAGAATTAAAGACACAAGTCCTAGTAATTAAAAGTCTTTAATAAAATTCAGTTCAAGTCCCAAAAAGATTTAAATTGAAGGCGATGACATGTCTGTTATGGTCTGGATCATACTGATGTGTCAACAGTCTCATGTTTAATCACAGAAATATTATTCCAGGTTTGAATTCAGTATAAATTCGAATGAATGCCTTTATTCAAGAACTTTGTCTGAGCACTTTTATATTTCCAAAGAAAATAATAACTTGAATTCAATCATTTGAAGAAAATAAAATTCAGCCCAAACTGGACACAACATAATACAACTTAAAGTGCCAGATGTTAAAACACAACCTGCAAAATCCTGACAGTCACAAGATAAAAAAGTTCTCTGTTTGACCTCAGGTCACTAATTAGCCAATTTCTAAAAACAAATATTACCCAATGGAAAATAACCTTCTTGAATGATCTTATGAGCCTTGTTTATTTAAAACATAAAAACCTATAAAATTCACATTGGAATCTCCAAATCCCTGACCCAACTCAACATGTTTACACCTTGTTTACATGAATAATAATTTAGTCAATCAGCTCATACCCATAAAGGATAATGAAGTTATTATTAGTTGTTTATATAAATGAAATAAAAATAAAAAAATTAATAAAAACATCAATCAAGTTAAGCAGAAATGAACTCAATTTTGGACAAGGTCAAGTCCAGCAAACAATGTTACATTACAATAACATGTAATGAAATAATTTTTTTTTCTAAAACAGATGAATAATTAAATTAAATATATATATATATATATATATATATATATATATATATATATATATATATATATATATATATATATATATATATATATATATATATAACACTTTTATAAGTAAATACATGTACCATATATACCTGCTTAAAATTCAACCTTTAATACTAAAAATATTTCTTAATGCAGAGTAGGGCTTGTCTTGTGATCAGGATATATAAAAAATAATTAAAATCTTACATTACTCCCTTTAGCAAGTAAAGCCAAACATGTGATGTTTTATTGATTAGATAAATTCTACCTTAATAATTCAGCATGTAAAAATAGCAGTGCTTTGTTTTCCACAGTGGACAATCCTTTGAGTTTGCCTTGATACTTCTTGAGTCTCTTTGATCATACCACACAAGAGACACCTGTTCAGTTGCAGCAATCCATTGATGTGATTTCAAAAACTGTATGATCAATGTTTTTCTTACAGACCCCAAGCTCAACCTCTACATAAATAACTGTCAAAGTTTATGAATAGTCAGTGTTTTGTCAATTACATTTACTTTGCAACTTAGATATCATACATTGCAAACTGAACTTAGGTACTTTTACCAATATGTGGAAAAGAAAATGTAATGCACATGGTAAAACATTTAAGTCAAAGGTTATAGACTTTGCAGATAAATGCATCACTAGTGCTGCATGGTGTGTCAGAGAAATGTGTATGTGACTAGCGGAAGAAAATGTGTTCTAGTTGATAATGCCAGACATATGAAGAAAATCTAAATAATAAAAAATCCCTTATGCAAATTGGGAGTTTGATATAATGAGTGCACTCTACAGCAGCATGTTCATTTGATGCAGTTTGTCAAACAGAAGTTGTAGTGGCATCAAACATACTAAGCCATCATGCCTTGTGGCACCACATTGTTATTGCAACTACTGGATGTTTACCTAAACATGCCATTCAAGGCAAATATGTATAAATAGTGGCACCATGTCATTATTGCAACTACTAAATATTTACCTAAACAAGCTTTTCAATGCAAATATGTGAAAACAGTGGCACAAGTAGACTGTTGAAGGGTCCAGAGAATTTACATGAATTATCCATGGACTGAGTACGTATCTCAGTGCGTGTAATGCAGGAGAGACTGTGTTCAAATAATTTTAAAAATGTGGTATTTCCAATGCAATTTATGAGGGAAGATGATGAACTCTTTATTGATTTTGTTCAAGATAATCAGACAAGAAATCTGAGTTGGATGATGTCTGCAATGTCAGTGGAGGAATTCAGAACTTTATTTCATAACTCTGATGATGAAAATATTTTTTTTCGGCTTTGAAACGGATAATATTAGACAGTGAATGTGGACTTTATTATAATAGTTTTGGAATTAATATATTACATAATATTATCAATCACATCTTTTTGGATGACCATTTTAAAACCCATATATGACACACAATTCAATCCATGGATTTATTATATGAATGGATTAAAAAAGATTAAGTATTATGGATATCAATAAATGAAGATGGATAAAAGTAAAGTTATTAAATTTTTTTTGGATATATTCAACTCAATAATATTACAAACATATTTATTCTACATTTGTCTTTATTTGTCCTCTCTCTGTCTATCCATCTATCCAGTTTGACTTTTTTCCCCCAAGTGCAACTCTGACTCACTGACAACATGTCACCCCTTACAGATGGATTGACTTGCAAAAAAAATCCTGAATTTATAGATGGTTCATAGAGAATTTCTCTTTTTGCAGCCCCAAAAAAGGAAGGGGGTTGACTTATAGCTGAATTGACATATAAGCAAGTACATAAGGTACATGTACGCAAAAATAAAAACTGTGATCTCAAATCAGAAATGCTTTTTCCTTATGCTGACAGAAAAACTGAAAAAGTCTGCATAATTACAATAGGTATATAATAGATTATTTGACTTTTTTGTAAAACTTTTATGTTTATGTTAGCATTTCTGACAACCAAAACAAATGAATGCCACCATAAAATTCATAGATAACTGTTCATTTTCTTGTATTAGACTCTGTAAACAACACCATGCAATTCATTATTCTCACACTGAGATCATCCATGTCTGTACTACTCATCCTCACAGTGAGCTCTGATCATCCATGTCTGTACTACTAATCCTCACACTGAGACCTGATCATCCAAGTCTATACTACTAATCCTCACAGTGAGATCTGATTATCCAAGTCTATACTACTAATCCTCACAGTGAGATCTGATCATCCAAGTCTATACTACTAATCCTCTCAGTGAGATCTGATCATCCAAGTCTATACTACTAAATCTCACATTGAGATCTGATCATTCAAGTCTATACTACTAATCCTCACACTGAGATCTTCTGATCATTCAAGTCTATACTACTAATCCTCACACTGGGACCTAATCATCCAAGTCTGTACTACTAATCCTCACAGTGAGATCTGATCATTCAAGTTTATACTACTAATCCTCACACTGAGATCTGATCATTCAAGTCTATACTACTAATCCTCACACTGAGACCTAATCATCCAAGTCTGTACTATTAATCCTCACAGTGAGATCTGATCATTCAAGTCTATACTACTAATCCTCACAGTGAGATGTGATCATCCAACAATACTAATTCTCACACTGAGACCCAATCATCCTGGTATATACTACTAATCCTCACACTGAGATCACAATGAGACCCAATCATCCAAGTCTGTACTACTAATCCTCACAATGAAATCTGATCCAAGTCTATACTACTAAACCTCACACTGAGACCTGATCATCCAAGTCTATACTACTAATCCTCACACTGAGATAAAAATGAGACCTAATAATCCAAGTCTGTACTACTAATCCTTACAATGAGATCCGATCATCCAAGTCTATACTACTAATCCTCACATTGAGACCCAATCATCCAGGTATATACTACTAAACCTCACACTGAGACCTGATCATTCAAGTCTATACTACTAAACCTCACACTGAGACCTGATCATCCAAGTCTATACTACTAAACCTCACACTGAGACCTCCTCATCCAAGTCTATACTACTAATCCTCACTCTGAGACCTGATCATACAAGTCTATACTACTCAACTCTCACTTAATAAATCTTTTTTAAAATACCATACTGCACTTTTTCCTGATGACTTCAGACAATACTTGATGTTCTGTGCTTAGCTGAATTTTTTTATGATTATTCTCCCTGAATAAGCAATGATTTCAATAATATCATTCGTGTCATTGAAAGAAGATTCTACTTGTCGGCTCTGAAAACATCAAAAGACTCCACCATCTTTGATAGATAAGGGTACTTGACAACAATATCATCACTTCCCTAGCACTACAATTTATGTTGTCTATCCTTAACTTCCAATAGGGAATAAATTTGGACATTTTAACTTCCAAATCATACTGGTCCAACTCCTTTTAATTTAGCAAACTCAACGCCACTGTAGAGTTGGCAATTGTAGTTCAAATATTTCTATAAATAAATCTCAAAATGCTAGTTCTCTGCCATTCAGTTTTCCTACAAATGTATAAACTATATTCCCAATGACTCTGCATTCAAAGCAGTTTTTACACCTTACAAACATTATATAAGGATTCATTGGTACAGAAGAAAATTTTGTCTAATCAGAATACTCTCTACAATGATTAGCTTTTAAATAACATAAGGAACAACATTATTACAAGGACTATCCTTATACCGTTAAATTATTGCACAATGGGGCTGGACAAATCATTATTTAAAAACCAGACTGGAGATGAAAGAAAACAAAATAAACCATAACAAGCAAAGTCAGATTCAGGAGAAAAGTGGATTGCCACTTTAAAACAAGAAAAAATAATCACTGAACTATACTTCTAGGCCTCACAATGAGACTTGATCCTCCATATCTATACAACTAAACCTTCCACTCAGATCTACATGTATATACCACTAAATATCATATTGAAACCTACTAGCACATGTCTATATTATTAAACTTCACACTGAAAACAATCCTTGATATTTACAGTCCTAAACTTGACAAATGAAACCTCATCCTCCATGTCTATACCACTAAACTTCAATAACTGTATTCCATTTTTTATGCTGCTACTTTAACATAAAAAGGCCATATCAATAGTTTAAGTTCTTGATGTCTATCTATGCTTTTTACTTCCAGTACTTTTGAGTACAATAGGAAAAATATTAATTTTTTTATGTGGTTTAAAATTCAAGGTTTCCTGCTGTTATTTTATTCATTATGTTATTTTACATCTATGCAATTGCTACATCAAGAATCATAGACCCTTGTTTAGTATTGGTGAATTTTCATAACGTTTTTCAATTTTGAAACTGAAGGAATGATTTTATCAAAATATTTTTCCAAAGCATCTAATGCGCAACAAGAGCCATCATACCTGTTTGGCAAATTGGATGACATTTTGTTCCGTGTCAAACATCAAGGACCATGTCTGTCTGGCATCATCATAGAAACTGGCATAGTTATTGGGCTGAATCTGCAAAAGAAATAAAAGAGAATAGTATTTCACAGCAATAAACTAATAACCTGGATGGAATTTTAAACTATGGTCACACTTTTGTCATAAGCAAAAGTAACAAAGTAACAAATAAGTCCTTTTAAAGTAGGTACTGGGTAACTGCTAATGTTTCTTATGTTTTTTTTAAAAAACAAAACAAAAACAGGTATAAGGAACCTGAAAAATGTGTCTCTGATACTAGAAGGATGCTTAAATTAGATGGACCTTTCTGACAGGTTGATTGTACTGTAATACTCATCAACATTTTGTTAGCATGCAAATATTGAGAAAGTAGCAATTGTTAATTCGAACTTATCTTCTGGATAATAATCATTATTACAGGATTCTTGTGTGGATGACCCAATGCCAAGTGATGTGCCATGTCTGGATAATAATCATTATTACAGGATTCCTGTGTGGATGACCCAATGCCAAGTGATGTGCCATGTCTGGATAATAATCATTATTACAGGATTCCTGTGTGGATGACCCAATGCCAAGTGATGTGCCATGTCTGGATAATAATCATTATTACAGGATTTCTGTGTGGATGACCCAATGCCAAGTGATGTGCCATGTCTGGATAATAATCATTATTACAGGATTCCTGTGTGGATGACCCAATGCCAAGTGATGTGCCATATCTGGATAATAATCATTATTACAGGATTCCTGTGTGGATGACCCAATGCCAAGTGATGTGCCATGTCTGGATAATAATCATTATTACAGGATTCCTGTGTGGATGACCCAATGCCAAGTGATGTGCCATGTCTGGATAATAATCATTATTACATGATTTTTGTGTGGATGACCCAATGCCATGTGATGTGTCATGTCTGGATATTAGTCATTATTACAGGATTCCTGTGTGGATGACCCAATGCCAAGTGATGTGCCATGTCTGGATAATAATCATTATTACAGGATTCCTGTGTGGATGACCCAATGCCAAGTGATGTGCCATGTCTGGATAATAATCATTATTACAGGATTTCTGTGTGGATGACCCAATCCCAAGTGATGTGCCATGTCTGGATAATAATCATTATTACAGGATTCCTGTGTGGTTGACCCAATGCCAAGTGATGTGCCATGTCTGGATAATACACATTATTACAGGATTCCTATGTGGATGACACAATACCATGTGATGTGCCATGTCTGGATAATACTCATTATTACAGGATTCCTAAATGGATGACCCGATGCCATGTGATGTGCCATGTCTGGATAAATAAACATTATTACAGTGTTCCTGTGTGAATGACCCCAACGACATGTCTGGATAATACACATTATTACAGTGTTCCTGTGTGAATGACCCCAACGACATGTCTGGATAATACACATTATTACAGTGTTCCTGTGTGAATGACCCCAACGACATGTCTGGATAATACACATTATTACAGTGTTCCTGTGTGAATGACCCCAACGACATGTCTGGATAATACACATTATTACAGTGTTCCTGTGTGAATGACCCCAACGACATGTCTGGATAATACACATTATTACAGTGTTCCTGTGTGAACGACCCCAACGACATGTCTGGATAATACACATTATTACAGTGTTCCTGTGTGAATGACCCCAACGACATGTCTGGATAATACACATTATTACAGTGTTCCTGTGTGAATGACCCCAACGACATGTCTGGATAATACACATTATTACAGTGTTCCTGTGTGAATGACCCCAACGACATGTCTGGATAATACACATTATTACAGTGTTCCTGTGTGAATGACCCCAACGACATGTCTGGATACTACACATTATTATAGTGTTCCTGTGTGAATGACCCCAATGACATGTCTGGATAATACACATTATTACAGTGTTCCTGTGTGAATGACCCCAACGACATGTCTGGATACTACACATTATTATAGTGTTCCTGTGTGAATGACCCCAACGACATGTCTGGATAATACACATTATTACAATGTTCCTGTGTGAATGACCCCAACGACATGTCTGGATACTAATCATTATTACAGTATTCCTGTGTGAATGACCCCAACGACATGTCATGTCTGGATAATACACATTATTAATTAGACAGCGAGTAGCTTATGCCTAAATCCAGCACTGATTTCGTCACTACAATATTCACAAGTGAAAAATAGAATATGGCATCTGTGGATTGCCTACATTATACCTATTTATGTATGGGTTGTGGTTTGTTTCTGAGAAATGAAAACTGACAGACATAATGTAATAATCAGGAATTCTCTGTGAGAAATCTGGAGATATTACAAAGGTTTCTCAATTAAAATCCAACAGATCAATGACAGGTTAGAACTATACAAATTTATTCTGCATTTTAATTTTGCTGAGCTTGGATTAAAATCAGTATACAGTATCATAATTTAACTGATCATAAATGGGAAAATTAAAACAAATTGCTTTTCTGCTATACACAGACTAAGTATTTAGATATAAAAGTCTTTATGTTTAAATTCAATTCTTTTGTTTTATATTTTAATTAGCCAACAGACAATAAGGATGACCATCTCATACATGTCAATACAAAAGTGACTTTAGATCCTCAACAAGGATAACCATCTCACACATGCCAAACAAGAGCTAGATTTTGGACCCTCAATCATCTCACACATGCCAATAAGAGTGATTTGGACATTTTTTATTTCTTGTGTATCAGCACCCAGCAGTCCCTGTATCATCTGTTTAATCATCAGCTTTAACATCAGCTAATAACTGACCTTTCTTTATATAACAAAAGTTAAATTAGAGAATCAAAATCTTTTCCATTTCACTTCATTATCTACGAAAATTAGAAACCATTTATGTGCATGTGCAGGTTTCACAGTTATCCTCATATGATCTCTACACATTCAAAGACCTATATACTATTGTTACAAATGACAGGATATATACTTACTATAAAATTGAAAGCTTTGGTGATCTTTGCACTGGTAACCTGCTGTGCTTTAGACACATACAACAAGATTCTGTACTGCAATATAAGAAAACATAGAACAGTGTTCTATAACAGAAGAAAACACACATCAAAGAAAAGTTAATCATTAAAAAAAATGATATATCTGATTTCATACTTCAGAGTTTCACAGTTTAGAATGGAATATCATAATATATGCAATACAACTTATTGCAAAAAGAATAAAAATAATAAATGATGGCTGAATATAACATTATATATTTTCAAATAAAATACGAATTTTCAACTGTAAGGAGTGATTCATTCAAAACTTACAATACTTGGTAAAAGGATGCGATATTCGGTTAGCAACACACACACACACACACACACACACATATATATATATATATATATATTGCAGTCTACATTATTCAGCAAAATATTTATGAATAAGAAACACTACTCTTTATCCAACATACTGTTTCATTTGATGTGACCCTGGCAATGAAGGTCTTATTAATTATCGTACCAAGAAAACTTGTAAGAAAGTGTAAATGGTGTTACAGAAAGAATACTGCCATAAAGATTCATTGTAAGATTATCTTTACCTATAGAACAGTAGCTTTCCGGTTACATGGTAAAATGAATTTTATAGCTTTATAACAGATCCTTCTTTGTAACAAGCATTGGTCTAACTAGTGCTAAACTGCTTCATTTCCAATTTATGATGATACTGATACAATATCCTCAGTGTAAATTACAATAACCTTTTTACAAATGGTTCAATAAAGGTACCAAAATGCAATCCATTTGGAATCTCGATAATAAACCAATTCATTAAATGTATGTCCTCTACCCATTGTGTTGTTGAAATGTGATAGTGACAGAGCCAGAACTCTGATTTATAACCTTGACCTTTAAAATATGATCCAAATGTGATACATCCAATGTCAAGATGAATTTCTGCAAGTAAAATTAATACTGTATCTCTAGAAATCAGAAATACGAAACACAAAATATTGACCTTTGAACATGACCTGAAGATATGATACTAAATGACCTTTGACCATGGCCATTAAGGTATGATAGCAAATGATCTTTGACCATAATCCTGAAGATAGGATACCAAGGAACCTTTGACCATCACCATGAGGATAGGATACCAAATGACCATTGACCATCATCCTGAAGATAGGATACCAAGGAACCTTTGACTACAGCAATTAAGATCTGATACCATATAGCCTTTGACCATCATCCTAAAGATAGGATACAAGGAACCAATGACCATCACAATGAGGATAACATTCCAAGGAACCATTGACCATCATCATGAATATAGGATACCAAGGAACCTTTGACCATCACCATGACGACAGGATCCCAAATGCCCTTTAACCATGGTCATTAAGATAGGACCCAATTTAATGTAACATAAATTATCAATTTCCTCTCATGACAATAGTTACTAAGAAAAGAGAAAGAGTGGCAGATGGACAGATGATCAAAGTTTGGACAGAAATGCCAATACTAAGATGGACAAATGAAAGTTTGGACAGAAATTCCAATACTAAGATGGACAGATGATCAAAGTTTGGACAGAAATGCCAATACTAAGATGGACAGATGATCAAAGATTGGACAGAAATGCCAATACTAAGATGGACAGATGATCCAAGTTTGGACAGAAATGCTAATACTATATCTTCCAAATGTCACAAAACGCAAAGGGGCAAGATACAATTCATGCCAAGCAGAAAAAAAGCCAAACAAAAGTCCCTCAACAGATCTGATACTACACTGAATTTTTGTATTGTTGCTACTCATCTGTTTACTGGAATGCAGCTGAATCTTGTAAAAATTTATTTGCATTTGTGTAAACACCCATATGTTAACATGATTAATGAAGAACATAAGAATAATGATCTGACCACAAGATTAACAATAAACATTTTCAAACTCCTTCACACAAAAGTATTAAAATGGTGGTGGCTTGATCAGAACCATTTTCAATGAAAACCTGTTAAATATTACAAGATGTGTTCTAGTCAAAACCTTGCAAAAGGCATAGAAATAATGAGTTGGAGTAGTTAGTGAAAACTCCATCTCACTATGGTCTCGTGTTTAGAAATAGTGACAAGATTTATAAGATGGCCACCATAATGACCATGCTGGATTGGCACCATTTTCATTCAGGACCAACTAAGCATCATAAGAAGTCTTGCTGATAAATCATTCAGTACCAAAGAAGTAATGATGACAATATTTTCAAAATGGCCAACATGGTGGATATACTGAATGTCTAAAGGGTACCATTTTTACATAGGACCAACCAGACCTTGTCATAAATGTGTGATTTCATTTTCTTTTATTCTAATACTCCAAGTTGTTTGATAATAAACTTAATCTAACAGATGAGTCATGAAAATTAATTACTGATTAGGATAAAAGACAAACTGACACATTATGAATGTTGAAGACAGCTGGATGATGAAGGTGGATGACAGATGGATGATGAAGGTGGATGACAGATGGATGATGAAGGTCAATGACAGATGAATGATGAAGGTCAATGACAGATAGATGATGAAAGTGGATGACAGGCAATGATCAGTAGAGCTAAAATCTTACATCATTTGTTGCATGGTTGGCTAGGATTGCTGACCCAAGTTTGCCTTGACTGGCATACTTTCCATCTACACTGTAAAAGATAATACAAATTTTTTTTTTTATTAATTCAGACTTTTCACTTGTCTGGATTGATGCAATATCATCTGTGCCTAAACTGGTTCTTCATATCATCATTCTTTATCCAAAATACCATTCATCCAAACAAATTGTTTCATACAGATTTTGAAAATCAATGTCTGGTTGTATTTTCTAATATCAAATGTGAAAGTCAATTTATTTATCTTTTTTCAGATTTGTGAAACAAAGAAAAAGTTCACAGGAGAATAATAATAATAATAATAATAATAATAATAATAATAATAATAATAATAATAATAATAATAATAATAATAATAATAATGATGATTCAGAATTATACTTTATGTATAGAAGATAGCTCAATTAGTGGAAATCTACCTACTACTTATATTCTGCATAGAGGATCTCAAATAGGTAATGATTTAATATTGAATTTACGAAATCAGTTGAATAATATCCAGCTTTTGCAAGCTTTGGTGAGCAAAAGCTAGACATTATTTAATGAGTTTCATAAATTTAACATTAAATCATTGTCCATTTGAGATTCTGTTTATTTCGTAGTTTTATTTTTAATTTAAATTATTTAGAGAGTTTAGATCTTCCACTTGTTGCACAAAAATATTATTCCAAACCATAGTCAAAATTTTTTTTGCCTTGTTTTATAACAAATACAATTTAAAAGCAGATTTTCATTTGCAAATTATAATTCAAAGAGTTGTGAATAAACAAAACATGACTCAGACAGCATCATGTTTCAATAGAGAAAGTCTATAAAAGTTCTGTGTGATGTCAAATGGATAGATTCGGCTAGATGATCAATGCTTACAATTAATGTGTGTCAATTTCACTATTAAAAGTTGTTGGATATTCAAGTAACAGGAAGATTACTGGATGCAGAAATTCCAGATATAGTGAAGATTTTGTGACATTTGGAAGGTATAGTATTGGCATTTTTGAATTTGTGACTTACATTGGTATTATTTGATTTGGAATCGCAGACAATCAGAACTGTATCAAATAAGAAACATTACATCATTTGAGCGTTACCACATAAAAATGTTATAGTTTGATAATGTTCTTGTCATTGAGAGACTGGTTTATGTCCACATTTTTCTGTTAACAAAGGTGGGCTTATTTACTCCTAGAAGTTAACATTTAAACCTTCTTCTGCATATAGGGTGGATTCCATATTATAGGTATATCACCAACCACTCCCCCAATGCCTGCTTTTGACCAATATAATTAGTTTTATTGGTTGCTGTTGTTATTTAGGACTTAATGTTATTTTTCAGAGCATAATAGGCAATAAATGGCATAACAAGAACCTGTGGGGGAAAGTTGTTATATTATAAAGATATGTCCTTTTTTCCAAATTGTCTTTGGGCAATTGATTAAAAAATGGTTGCCATAGTAATAACAACAAAAATTCCAAAAGGCATGAAGATGAATATTTTCCCACAATCACAGCCAAACTGTAAGAATTTCATTGGTTTATTTGGACCAATCAGAATCACAAAGTCATATATTAAATTGTTGTAATATCAAAATTAATAAACTGCACACACTATATGTAAAATATACAGCCTATATTCTAATTATGAATTCTGAATACCAAATAATGAACTGTAGCTTGGATAATTGTCCTTGTTACATTTTCCAGACGATAAACATGTACTTCCCTGACAAAAGGCACATGCCATTTTTTTGTGATGCATTATTTTTACCTATGGCTTAGACATTGATTAACTACATTAATACATTAGGATATGAACATGACAAACATTTTAAAGAAATTGTCATTAGCCAGCCCTTACACAGGTGTACAACAGAGAGTTTGTTGTGAATTACAGGTAAGTGTAAATGTTTGAGCAAAAGTTTGTTTCAATGGAAAAAAGTTACTTTACAAAAATTGTTACCAAAAATCTGTCAAAAGTAATTTCTTATACAGTAACCTTGAATTTTAATCAATTGATTACTTGGATGAAAATATTTTCGATCCATTCAGATGATGTCACTGACAGCCGTGATGAGAACATACGTTAGATTTTACTATAAGGATCTACAACAGTTAAAGCATGTCAAAGCACTAAAACAGTGGATGAAAAAAGACATAATTGTTTTTTCCAGGCCGCAATGAATTTAGCTCAATCATTCAAAAACATATATTTTATCTTATTATGTTGTCAAATAAGATATGTTTTAACATACTGCAGTCCATCAGAAAATAAGAAATTCTTACTTTGATAAATTAAAGCAATAAAAACACCTGTCCACAATGGGTCTAAGTTATCGAGCCATCTAGGGTTGGTTCCAAATGACAATTCACATGATCACGTTATGTCGTGGATAAAAGGGTTAACACACTGTGAGATGATTATATGTGGAAACTCTGATGACTTGAACTTCACTAATGTTAACAAACACCTATTTTGATGCAGGTATTTTCTATTTTGGAAACAAAAGATCTAAAAATCAGCTATACAAAGATTACACAGATTTTGATTTCACTGTATCAATACTGTAACTGTTAATCAACTGATACTGGAAATAAAAATAATTACACATCTTATCCAAACAGCAATTTGTTTTGTCTCTCCCTAAGTTTTGGGACATATGGAAATATAATTATTTATGGTATACTAAAATATTGGGTAGAGATGATAATAATAGCACAAATGTTCAAGTGCACAATTTTTATATACACATATCTTGATAATGGCATCCTCTTGGAAAAGAAATGGCTGCAAAATTATGTAAATCTTGATGATTTTCTTTCAACTTACCACAGCGCATGCATATCGTCTTGTGACCAGTTAATTTTTCAGCTAGATCAATCTCAGAAATGAATCTTATGTATTTTATTTGATGTGACAACATAAAGGAGAAAAAATTATCGTCCAAAGTTAAAAGTTTTCAACTCAATGGGAGCTAGCATTTCAGACACACACACATACATATATAATACACACTACATACACACATACATATGTACAGACAGACACACACACACATGCCAGTGAATGATAATATTGACTACACTGTCATGATTTATGAGCATTCACTGCAGCTAAAAGCTAAAAAAGAGATTTTCTATTAACATCCACATACTATTTATAGGCATGGACAGCTACTGCAAATGTAACTGCTGGTGAACCTGCTCCACCAGTTTGACCTCCTACATCTGAAATCAAAGGAAGATTAAAAGAAATGATATATTTTATATTATTATTATTATTATTATTATTTTTATTATTATTATTATTATTATTATTATTATTATTATTATTATTATTATTATTTTGGTAAATGACCATTTTAAGTGGTATAAACTAGAACTATTAGCAATTTGTCCATCACAAATGGACCTACTGTTTTCAGGACGATAAATAGTGAAAACTTTGTGGAAACAAAATGGGGCACATTCAACAACAATTGACTATATCTCTACAAAAAGAAGATGTTAAATGCTGGCAATCAAACAGATGCAGGAGTTTAAAAAATTTGATGCCAGACATAAAATTCCCTTAAAATACTTGATAATGTTCTTGTGCTAAAAATGTTGGAAATAAATGGTCACTCCCTCTACTAAACAGTGATATCCTTGCAGTAATTAATGATATCCCTGCACTAATTACAGATATATCTCTCCTAATTAATGATATCACTGTGCTAATTAATGATACTTTAAACCCATCTTTGATCAAATCAGTATAAAGTTCATACCACATTAGATTCAAATCCAAAGGTATGCTATGTAAACTAATTCTTAGAAGAAATAGTTGTAAGTCCAGTAATGAAAGCAGGAATACTGGAAATCAAAAATCCTGTAATGAAAGCATGATTGCTGGAAAGAAAAAGTCTAGTAATGAAACATTAATATAGGAAATAAAATTCATACAGGTCTCACTAATTTGAAGCTGTATGTCAACTTTAGTTAAAACTGAGTAATGATTTTTGAAAGTTAGGTTGGGAACATAAAGTTTGGAAAATGTGCAATTATGGGCCAAAACTCCTGTAAATGATGACAAGGAACAGCACAACTACTAGTAGTTTCTTACACTGAGGAGAAGCATTAGGCAACTTTAGCCAATGTGGCATTTGTTATAGGATGAGCAAATAAAGGGAATTTTTTTTATTATTGATAATTTAGTCTTTTGAGAGTAGAAGCAGACAAAAGCACATTTATATGATCATCCGACATGAAATAAACAGAAACATAAGTAGAATAAATATAAAATACTGAAGACAGGAGAGTGAAAGCTCCTGGAGGTTTGAGGGGCAGAACTAAAAGAACACAGAGGTAAAAGTGTATGTTGCTGGATTATTGTGGAAAATTAGAAATATGAATACTTCAATGTCTTATTACTATCAATCTGCATAACAAATCTGGTTTAAATCCAAAGAAAAGTTATGCTTTGGAGGTTCAAGTTGGGGGGGATGTAATAATGGGCCATAACTCCCTTATATCATATAATGATGGAAACAAATTAATTTTAGGACTAATTATTGTATGGCTGCATGGCAAATCTAACTGAAATCCAGCAAGAATCATCAAATTTGTGCTATGGTAAGCAAAGTCTGGAAGATGACTATAAGGGGCGATAACTCCTGTAAATGATACAATGTAATACTTGATATCAAACTTGTGCAAGGTCTTGTCAATATAAAGCTGTATATTAAATTGGGTTAAAATGAAACCATTTTCACAGTAAAGTTATCCTTTAGAAACCAAATTAAGGAGGTAGGGATATCAGAAAGGCATAACTTATGAATATAACGGCTCTAAATTGAGTTATTTAAAAATCATATGGCTCTACATCATATTAGGTTTAAATCCAAGTTAAAGTTTTGTCAGAAACCAAAATTGTTGATAAACAGAGAACTGGATGGGTAGACTAACAGAAATACATCATTACTGTAGGGATCTGCCAACTTTATCAAGTGGGATCCTAATGATTTAACATGTTTATCAATGAAAATGTAACAAAGCAAACAAAAATGCTACTCCAGTATAAAAGTAAGTACCTATATTTAATTTTCAAAAACAAGATCCATCTACAAAGTTTTCTTTGTGCCAGCAGATTTTGAAATACACATATATGAGAATGGTTTTTCAGAATAAAGAACTCTAGCAAAATGACATCATGGAATGCTGGAAATTAAATTTATTTGAGATCTTATCAACATAAAATCGCATTTTAAAATTTGGTTAAAATACAATAATTTCCAGCAAAGTTGTCCTGTAGAAACCAAAGGTTGTTGACAAAACAATGTCAAAAGATTTGATTATTTCACTGCCTCATACTACAACTCAACTCAGAGTTATTCCCCTTGTAGAAAAAACTATTTGCATTTTATGCATTAATATTATAAATACTAAAATACAGATCTAAATCAGATGATAGCTTCTTTTAGTGCTGTAATTAGAATAACAACATTTTTAGCAATTGATGAAAATCGTAATTAATTGCTAACAGATCATCTTAGGACTGTATAGCAACATAATGAAGACAGATCCATGTCAAGAAAACTGCAATTGTTGTATTAACAGCAACAACAACAGTGACAGAACACTTAATTAACAAAATAAGTTACATTAAAGCAGTTTTACTATCTACCAAATATATTTACTTGAATTCTAAGTCTATCTGAAATAACTGGAGTTTAGGGAATTTTTTTTTATTCCTCTAACAGTCTAACATACAAGTCATAACATCCAAACATAATCAGGGGTGGACAAATTTTTATCAAAGTCAGCTTGCCTCTTAGCAAGCTAACTGACAAATTAAACTTGTCCTTAAGAGATCTGAGCTTATCCAAAATTGTGACAAGATAATATAACAAGAAAATTTTTTCAAAAATGGGTAAAATCAATGTGGGGGTCATTTTGAAATTTGTTACATTTATTTTACAAATAAACAGCTTAACTTGATCCTGTTTATCATTATATGCATGTCAAATATGTATGCAAATAATTCAAGTTATGAAAAAAGATAGAGCTAAAAGTGCATGAAGATGAGAAGATAAAAAAAAGAAAAGTCTGAACTCACAGTTTATATGTCCCTCACCCACCTGTACACAATAGAAACTTATCTCAGAGTTATTCCCCATTTGCAAAGTCATGAGCATGTTTACAAAACAAAGCACATGACCTAAACTTTTGTTTAACACTATTATTTTTGTTCTTTGCATTTCACTGGATTCCTGTAATTAGTGGTCAGTTCTCTTGCAATAATGATCTACAAGGGCACTTCTTATCTTGTTCACTCTTATTTTATTTCCTGTACATACCTGGGTTTCCTGTGTGACTATCACAGTTGAGCTAACCAACTGCATCACTGACTTATTATAGCACTCATATGCAAATTTTACAATAAAAATAACAGTGATCATTATTTGAATCCATCCAGTTTAAGTAATTTCCAGTCGCTGATTCCACTGACATAAAGCATTGGCAGGAACCTATCTGCTTTAATTTTTATGAGTCCACATCACGAAAATTAATTATATTTCTTTGAAAAAAATCAACATTAAATAAATCTGACCACATTTTTAAAAAATGTTAAATAATGTGATGAGTTTTGAAGCATTCATGTTGATGGTTGGACAGGGAACGTACCCAAGAACAGGGTAAAAGTACCAGAATAGACAATTTGAGGAATGTAGAATGAGTCTGGGCAAATCATTTTCTTTAAAGTTACTTGTGTTGGTTTAGTGCTGGACACAATTTTTTTTTTCTTCATAGCACTGGAAAGATGAATAAACTGTGCCCATTTATGTAACAGAAGCAAGTGGTACATATGAACTGCTCGACTGAATATACTCATATGTAATCAATTATATGAAACTGTGATGACTTTGCCAATCAAACACTAAGGAAATAAATCATTGATTAAAGCAATTAACAGGTACACCACTAATTTACATGAATTTTTAGTTTGGATACAGATGAAGAATGAGAATGTTAAATTGACACCCCACTTCTCCAAATTAGTACAAGTATGGTACACTTTCCAGCAAAAGTCTGAGACAAGTGTCCAATGTGATTGTTATCAACAAAGTAACCTGCATACAGACATACCTGTTTTCTTAGGCTGTTTAGGTGCTGTGTATGTCAAAGACTCATTACCCCCTTGACTACTGGCTTTGTCAAGACCAAACAGGCTACCTAGTTTGGAGCTGAAACAGAAGTGCAATACAGTCATAAAAGAAATCTGGATGATACAGTTGTAGCTATATGTGCAGACTTAAGAACTATTATATAATATATAATTTAAATGTAAACTAAATTAAGAAATACATTGCGACAATTTTATGACATTTGAGATAAATGTGGCTACAAACAAATATGAAATGATATTTTATTTATCTTCCATTTTTTTTTGGTTAACATGTTTTCTTTGTCCAAACAATCTTGTATCCATAAACTGGTAAATAAAGTCTGTTGAAGGAACAGATGTTCTATTAAAATAAATGAACATGCAGGACTCCACGATAAGACCATTTCTTTTTTTATAGTGCTGAGTGTTGAAACCTTCTCTAATATTCTTGTGCAATAAAAAAATTTTCAGGATACTTGACATGTAAGATTGGTAGCATTTTCATTTAGTAATGAATAGGCAAATAAAGTCTTCTGTTGAAAACCATACGTTGATCCAATAACAGCATGATTTTCAAGATGATCATCATGTTGGACAAGCAGCAACATTCTTAGTTAGGGCCAACTAGATATCAGAAAAATCATGATGATATGACCATCCATTCTGACAGAGTAACAATAAGAACATTATCAACATGGCCATAGTACACTGAATATCAGATTGGCACAATTTTCATTTACAACCAAATACTGATATATATATATATATATATATATATATATATATATATATATATATATATATATATATATATATATATATATATATATATATATATATATATATACCAAACAAAGTCATCTGGTGAATTCCTCTATGTCATTAATTATATATATATTTGTTTAATGAAATAAAATGAAACTTATTTCAGCCTACTTGTTGTCACTCCTAGGCCACCAATGATCTTCAAATAACTGAAATGAATGTCAATAGATTTTGAAAATCACAACCGCTTTATGTTCCAGCATTTAACTCAGGCAAGAAAATATGTATAGTATGACTACAGTAATTAAAGTCTAAGCTATTCAATATGGACTGCCAAACAGGGTTGTCAAGTGCCCAAGCTTCTGGGTCTAATAGATGTGAGGATGTACCTTCTCTCTTATTAATGTGCCCCATGGATCCTTCCATTTCCCCCCAATATGCTCCCCTTTAAATATTTAGGTCAGCTATAGCTAATCTACAGAATAGGTATTGACTAGACTTTGGTAAACTGGCATGAAGCCACTGTGACTAATTAAAAGTTAATTCTTCTAAGACAACTTAAAGGAACAGATCTACTACTAAATGTTCATTGCATACCCATTTAATCATACATGCTTTATCTAACATTCAGTACAGCTGATCAATGTGTTTCTGAATACACCCTGATTTGAACTACTTAGATCTCTTTTTTGACATCAGTTCAAAGACACTTTAAAATGCAGTGAATCCAACTTCCATAAATTTGAATCTGTAACTGCATAAATACAGTAAAGCTAAATATTTTTAAAAAGTGTATAAGAGGGGTTACATAATAAATATAAAACTGCATATGCCTTGTGTTCCGAGTTAAGGAACTTATCAGATATGGCTTATGAATACGTCTCAGCCTGACAATTGTGAATTACCCCTACACATATGAAACTCATTATTTCCGCTGACTCAGAACAAAACTCGTATGCAGTTTTGTGGCTGTATGTAAGCACCTGTGATTGTTTAGTAAATAAATAATGCCTTTTGTTGTCTTAACAATGTTTATATCGATGATGACATGCATGCATCAGACAGAATCAGAGCATCAAACTAGCTGATTTAACAATTTTTGGCTTCTAAAACTAGCTTTATTAACGACTTAAAATTTTCTGTTCTGAGAGGACTGAAAATGAAAATCAAGTGCATCTGATGCCATAATATGTATTCTCTTCATGCTATAATAAAACAAGCTTTGAACATGAATCAGTTTCTCACTGATGTTATAATAATAATAATAATAATAATAATAATAATAATAATAATAATAATAATAATAATATAAATTAACTAATACATTGTCAATTAAATAAAAAAGAAAAGTGAAAGTTCACTGCAATGATTTTAAAAAAAAATTCCAGAAGTACTTTTAGTTTCACTGACTGGTGATCACTTCTGATATTCATTACGCTTTTTAAATTTCACATCTAACAAGTTGTCACTAGATTTCCCCTTCAATCACCTTGTATTCTGCAAAAATGGAAAAGGTCATCTCTCTAAAACGAATTAGGTACTATTATCTACAATTAATGATGCTGACCTGAAACTTTACCACGTTACTGATAGGATAAAATTCGCGATACTAGGTGTAACGATCTATAGGTTCCAATATAACGTATTTCCATTAACCCAATTTAATTGATTCCCTCAAAATTTTGCTCCCAATTGATTGTTTTCTCTGTAAAATGATGGACTTAGGCCGTATTCCCAATCACTCATGACAAATCTCATGAAACGATCTTGATGCGTACCAGCACCAACTTTAAGCAAGAGAGACACCCCCTGTATGACATATCACGCTTTAGAGAACACCCCCTAAATCAGACAGTATTCCAAATTGAGGTTCAAGTCTACGTGCTCATTTTAAGTGTTACCCTCCAGAAGACGTCACAAAATCTTGATCATCGTCATCAGCACTGAAAAACATGCCGGGAATATTTTCTCACACGATAAATTCTTTTAATAACCCTCTTGGTCTCCACCCGGAAATCATAAGATGTTGATATCTATAGTAGAGCTGGCACATGAGGCTTCATACGCATTTTGCAAAAATTGACAAATAACTGCATGCATCATTTTTTATGTAAATATATTGCAGGCAATTCAATCATATAAAATTTCATAATTTGCCATATATAATGTTTATTTTTATAACTAATTAACTGTAGATTTTATAATACGTATTTTCTACTAGGTCCCACACTGGAATATTAATACTTTTACCCGGTCCAAACGCCGATATTCCAATCTACTACTCGAACAGAAACCGGTATAACGTGAAATAACAAATTAACAAATCCCTACCTAGCCCACCAATGTCGCCATTTCCCTATTTTTATACAAAAAAGCTCCAGATGTAGACCAACAAGAGGTCTCCGCATTTTATTTATGACTGCGGTACCGACAATGTCAGAAAGAAAAAAAAAAGACGGCTAGGCTACTTGTTGGTCTAGCTCGCGATGCAACTGAACGGTCATTGGGTAGATTCGCTGAAGGGGCTTAATGAGCTCATTCATTTAGCCCTTTTGTAAACAATACTGCTTCTATTTTTTTATAATTAACATAAAAAATAGAGGGTTCATTTTATTGTTACAAGATGTGACGGTAATTGGTGAAATTTATTTGGACATTTAGGAGAATTTTCTTGGAAAATGAGAGGTAAAAGATTAATCTTTAATCTTCATCATGTTTTTTTTTCTCTCCTGCAAAGCCTTTATTTTACTGTTCAACCAACCATTGCGAACCTCAAATGACTATCAACATGATTGGATAATATATGACTACTTTGTGGATTCTCCAGTCTCTATGTTATACACAATCATTGTATTTTCCAGGATCCTGGAAATTTATATAAGTCAGCACGATACATGATACTTTATTCTATCACTGAATTCAAAGACTTTGTAGTAAAAGTCTATTAAATGCTATCATGGTTTTGTCCATTCGCTACATAAAATAAACATCCCATTTTAATGCCAAACAGTAATTAAACAACGAGTATTGTGTCCGGGAGGATGGGTAAATGAGAGAGGTTGTGTGTATTCAATCACAAAATTGTAACTTGTAAAGTGAAATGAATACCGCTGTTAAAATAGGTGTGTACGGTATTATTGTAACACTAAGGCCTATACGCTAAAACAAATACAGACAAAAACATGGTGTTAATACAATGATGTATAGTAGCTGACGGCCCTTTACCCATTTCTTCATTTTGAAATTTGTTTTCGAGGAAGAAACTTTCTTCTGTGATCGACCGTTGACACTGAAATTACACTGCGACTGACAGGTGAAGAGATTTTTTAGCTGTTATTCTTATGTGACTGTAAAGGAATGGGGTGGGATAATTAGTGTATTGTTTATTACAGCACTGGCAAAGAGATGTTCGGTTACACCTTGTTTAAAACGATTATTTCAACCCTGCTTAACTAGTTACAATCCACAAGTAACATATACTACCCACCCCTGCTACACCCTAACCCTCAGCTACGTATAGGCATATACATGGCACGTTTTTTAATTATTGATCATTTAGACAAGGAGAACCAGGTATAAAAAAATCCAATGTGCATTTCTCTTTTCATCTGCAACCACGTCATATGCATATTCTAAATATTTGTTGATAGAGGATGTATACTATTATCACATAACCAAATATTTTATCTGATAAAAAATCAATTTTGTGTAGTGTAGTGACCCTGAAGTGAATTCAGATGCCACGGATATAATGCCTTTTCTCAATATAACTCAATGACGTGATTTGCAACCTTATGATGCATTATTACGTTATATGATTTGGACAAGGTATGCTTTCATTGTATAATATGGACAAGGGATTATTACGTTATATGATATTTACAAAGTATTATTACATAAATAGATATCGACAAGGCATTATTACATAATTCGATACTGACAAAGAATTATTTTATTATGATATTAACAGTGGATTATTAAAATGTATAATATTGACAAGGTATTATATGTCTTTATTTTCTTAAAACCTAAACAAAACACCAAGAACATGGTAGACAGTTATTCAAAATGTCTTGAACTTAAGGACATATTAGATATAGCTGGGTCGTATAAAACTGACTTTCGTTTTTATTTAAAGAGAAATAATTATGAGAAGGATAGGCTATAACTTTATATCATTGACATAAAGAGAGGGAGCTGGCATGGAGACAAAGAATCTCTCTTTAGTCACCAGGAAGAAGACCACTTAAGTGCTAGCAGAGAAAATCCTTGACGTGGCTTGCTGACGACATCTAGCATCTCATTAGAGATTGGGAAACGTTTAAACAATGCTAGACTCATTCTTGTAATAGCTCTTTTTATTTAAAAAATACATTCTGTCAAAAATATCCATTATTCTCTAGACAGAATATATTAAATCGTCGTACCTTTATTCGTGAACAAATGCAAAAATACGTACAACAAACAGATGAATCCGTCAAACCAGTATTGAGTTCTTTGCATTTATAACTAACATGTATATATGCATTAGATTAAACGGCACGTCACCATACTGGCTATATAGTGCCTATTAAAATCTTAGTTCTAAAAATGTAAAGATTCAAAATGCAGTAATTTGTCAAAAAGTTTGGTACCAGTGTCTCTCTATTGGCAATATTATCCATAAGAAAATATCCAAGCTGATCGTTTGAAAATACCTATCTTTTAATTTAGTACATGTGTCGAGAGCCCATCAACAGCCGTCAAGGATCTTACGACAGCAAGAAGCATTAGTTGACAATTTCTTCGATTTTACTATTAAATATTCAATAAGAAACTGAGGATTAATTTTGCCATGGAAACAATATTGTTTTATTTGATTCAAACTATAGTGTATGTTCCCCTTTAAAATGATTATTGCTTGCCTTTTCCAGGTGTTCATTTTCTTTTATATTTTTCAGTCTGTTGTACAATGATGGTTTGGTCTGTTGGTACACCTCTAACAATCATTCACTGAAGAGATTACAAAGTACATCAAGCTGACTCTTCCAAGAGTCACAACTTGGACGAAATTGTAAGTCCGATACTCTTTCGACAGTCACAACATGGACGAAACTGTCAAGTCCTATACTCTGTTAATAGTCACAACTTGGACGAAATTGTAAGTCTTATACTCTGCCAACAGTCACGATTTGGATGTAATTGTATGTTTGATATTATATAAAAAAGAAGAATAAATGGTGAAAGTTCCTCCCTTACGCTCACCGTAAATAAAAAAGTCACTACCACATGTGACACACGGATAGCCCTGTCTCAATCCATCTTGATGTTTACAAATATGCCATAATTTTCTCTATATATCTTGGGGGAAACTGGTACTCCTTAGAGTCTGAGAAGGACGGGCTCTGTGCAATCATCTGTGGGGACAGAGATGGCTTTGCAGTCCTAGTCCTTACTTGACACAATCGATGACAGATGGAGCATTGAAATACGTTGTAGAGTTACTGGGACGGATGCATCCACCTGGCTCAATCGTTCATTTGTAAGGGCAATTGAAGCTTTGAGGGCACGACAGCCGGTTAGGTCATGTACTTTTCTCTCTGGCTCTGATGGTTTGAGACCGCACTACTTTAGGCTGTCTTTCAGGGTGTATTTGTAGCGGATGCGTGGTCGGCCAAGGGTTTCCTCTGCCATCTGCCAGTTTCCCAAAGAAGGCAAGTTTCAGCAAGCGAGTGCCATATATTATTATAATATTTCCTGAATATTCTGTTGCGAAGCCTTCCGAGTGACTTACTTGTTTTACTGATCCTAGTGGAGGTCTCATTATCACGCGAACCACCGTTGGAGATGCCATTGATTATGCATTTGAAAATGTCCATAAATTTTTCAGTTGAGTGACGTCTATGCTGACTGGCTGTGGTGTACAGGTGTTTGAGGCCGGCTGGAAAAGAACTTCAGTCTAGACAAGGTTAACTGCGAGGCCGAATAGCTTGGAGGCATCGGAAAATTTGTTGAGAATTATCTCTAGATTATTTACCATGAGAGCACAGTCATTAGGAAAGAGGGCTTTCCGGATGAGAACTTCCAGTGTCTTCGGTTTTGCAGTTTGTCGAAGAGTGAACCGTCAAGCCGGTATCTGATATACACTCACTCTTGGAGATCCTGGAAGACAAGGTTAAGGACGCATGTAAAACAGAGGTGGAAGAAGACATGTGCTACAACTAAGCCCTATTTTACACCATTCTAGATCCCGAAGAGATCTGATGGGTTGACATTAGACAGGACCTGTCCTTTCATGCCAAGATTCGGATGAACTGGACGAATGTACACCGGCTAAGATACCTTGCTAATACAGACCAAATGACCTCTCTTTTGATTGCCTCGAAGACCTTGGTGAGATCTTTGAAGACGGAGTATAGGTCCAGGTTATGTTCAATGCATTTCTTCTTGACCAAGCTCACAGCGAAAATCATATGAACCTCACTGCGTCCTTGACGGAAAACTACACTGGGACTCATGACTTTAGATGACTTGGAAAAAGATATTGCTAGCGTTTGAGAGGATGGCGCAGTCGTTTCCGCAAAAAAAATACATTTGCTCTTAAAGAGGGAAATGATCAAGATATTGCGTAAATTTTCTGGAATTATTTTCTTGTTCATATATGCTCTGGTGTATATCACGTCAAGATTCGATTGTACCTGGTTTTGTTGCTTCGTAAGCTTCCAATGGGCTTCCATATCTTTCCAGAGCCTTAACCGAGTTCATCTGAATGGTGTCCTTCTTGATTTGGTCAGGCGAAGATGGTAGATCGGGTTACTCCTTGACGGACTTTTGGTGGATCTGTTTGAGATATGTGGGAATGGCATGTTCAATAGCCACTGAAATGCTCAACCCAGCTACTTAGTTGTCGTTCCTGGTCTTTGATCAGCTTTGATAATCTGTTGAGAGCAAAGGGGTGGATCCTGTTCTTGAAGGAACGTAAACAGTTTTTCACCGAACTGAAGAATTAAGAGATGTGACTATTGGCGTAGTGCTGTAATTTCTCGGCCTTCTTATCCAAACATTTTCTTTCATATCGCGCAGTTTTATCTGGGCGTATCCATTTAAGTGTTTGAACTAGTCTGTTTTAGAAGTGGAACTTGTATCGTTTTTCCATTTCACATATGCTTTGCCCTGACCAGAGCCGAGTTGATATTCTCGTTTTTACTTATCAAAACAGTCATGATGCACGTGTGTGTTCGGTCCCAGAAGACCGAAAAGCACGCGTGTGTTCGGTCCCAGAAAAACCGTTGCTATTTCTGTGATGACGTCATTAAACTGGCACCACTTCTCAGAGCTGACACAAGCAAAAAGTGATTTGGCATTGAGGTTTTCGTCGAGTGCTCGTTGAATCGGTTTTAATGGTATGCATGTTTCAGTCTCGCTTTGATAAACGGTTTCGGTCTTTTGACGTTTTGCGCTGAGTGCGAATAGTGCTTAAGTGAATAATTGATCTGTGGTCCAGTACCTCGTATACTGGGCGTGATTCTAACTTTCTGCAGGTCCATCTTTCTGATAATGATGCAATATGTCTTTTAGTCTTTGTTTATAAAGCAATAATGAGGGAAGATGAATTAGGACATTACCCCACTTATCTAAATCCCGAGATCAACTATACATATGTCAGATGAAAAAAAAACAAAACACCCAGGATACGCACATTTTATTTACATAAAGTGGATAACGGCACAACTCTCTACACACAAACACACTGCTGCTGGACAGTTTAACATTTAGTAATTAATTACTGTATTTTCTAAGTACCCGTTCTATATTGTCTGCAAACAAATTCCCACATTCCACAGCTGAAAGATAAAATTGTAGATACAAAAGAATAAAAAAAATCACACATTGGTAAAGAGTTAAATATTGCATTATACATATAATACAATATCTCTAAAATAAAGGGTCTTATATTGATCAGCTAAGAGGCAAATTTCGCATAGTGTTTAGGATACATTATCTCAAGGGCAAAGGTACGTAGTGTGTTCAGCTAAATTTGTCAGTGTATGATTTCTCATGTAATGGAATATACAGTGATCAATTAAGTTTATGCAATATATGATCTTTGAAGTGTGTATGTGCGTTTATGTGTGTGTGTGTGTGTGTGTGTGTGTGTGTGTGATTTAGATTTTTAACACAGCTTTAAATTTTTTTAACAATGTCTGCATTGGGGAAGTTTATATTGATGTCTAGCACAGATGTAGGATGATGTCCCAACCAATCACATTATCTTGATACCAGACCGATCAGTCCTGACACTAACCTTTTAATGCTGAGAGTATAGCGAGGCAGTTGGAACTACCATTTTTGTTACTCTTTGGTATGACTCAGTCGGGGTTTGAACCCGCGACCTCCCGCATCCGAGGCAGACGCTGTAACTACTAGGCCACCGGCGCGGTCTCTGACCTATGAAGTAACTCTACATGAGTGCGTAACTTAATTTGTTATCATGCATGATCTCAAACACAAGAAACAGGAAATTTAGTAATCAGCTGAGCTAAATATCGCCTATATTTGTAATACAGTATCTTTAGAGTAATGGGACAGCTAAAAATTGAATATTGCTACTTGGCATAAAATGATCATTTGCGCTGCTGATATCTAAGGTAACTGGATATATGTGATCAGCTAAATTTGTTGCAAAGTATTATCTCTAAAGAAAACGAACCTGAATTAAATATTGCAGTATGTTTATAACATTCGAACTCGGGAAACTTTAGAAGTTACACCATTAGCTACTGAAGCTGATTTGAAGGCTTGTAATATGGCAGGCAGCTACAAATTCATCAGAAACATTTGATTTATTATAGTCGTGCAGCAAGTTCCATACGAGACAATTTTGTCTTAAAAGATGCAAGGCTATTTACATCGTTTCATTAAATGCTATTAAGCCAACAGAAACAAATCAATTATAAACGCATCGAGATAAAAATAAAATATTGTATGGAAAAATAAATATTGTATATGTTAAAAGATATGCACATGCTAACAAATATCTTTTAAAACATAGACGTCAAAAAATGCTGAATAGCAAGCGATCATACCAATAAAGTATTTATGACGATGGAATTCAAACATAATAAGAGAATGCCCTCGGGAATTTTTCATTGCAACAATTTATGTCATTTATTTGTCTATTTTACAGCATGCACCATGAGCAAATATAATGTCACATGATTTAACAATCTAAACAGTTGATATGCTCTCCCCATCTTTATTCCATACACAGCGAGCGAAATGATTGGAGTATGTTGGACCGTTCTCTTCCTGGTTGTTTTGTCGACCGAGATTTTGTCAGGTAATTGCAACGACAACATACTCTCTCTCTCTCTCTCTCTCTCTCTCTCTCTCTCTCTCTCTCTCTCTCTCTCTCTCTCTCTCTCTCTCTCTCTCTCTCTCTCTCTCTCTCTCTCTCTCTCAGGTTTTTTTTTTACGCCAGTATTTCTTCCCACCAGTTTAGATGATTATCGACTTTTGTTGTTCAAACTCCAAATAGGTTTCTAAAGGATACTCGTTTACGTTTGTTTTGGTAGAGAAACATATTCGGTAATTTAAGGAAAATGTTCTGCAATACGTTCTGTTTATATGTATTAGTGAGAGATATTGCGTATCTCGCAGTCTATTTATAGTGCTATAGAATTCTTCTTTACTTGCATAACATGGCCTTATAACAAAGATAAAATAAACAAGAATTACTTCATTTAAGCATCAACGCTGGTTTTTATTATTTTATGATAATATGAGAATGGTGGCCTCTTTACTTGTCACGTTTTTTAAAACCATAAAATAAAAGTTATATATTCTTAACAATATAAAGTTAATTATAAGAAATAATCACAATACTATTAATTCGTTGAAGTTATAAATATTAAATATTCGATATGATATGAAATTAACAGATTTTGAATTATCATAGATTTTCTTTGGTTTAAACTATTATCAATATATAATAAATATTAATTTAAGTAAACTTTTTTTTATAAGGGTTCTGACTGTTAAATATAAAGAATTAATACACATCACAAAATAGCCTCCCACCCCCACCCTACCACAAGATGAAATACAAAATCGCCTAAACTGTAAACGACAGAAGGCAAACTATCACTGGGGAGACTCGGCACAATTCTGATGATATAAAGGAACATTTTACAGAGGAGTTTGGGGCGTAAGTTGAGTTTTGTACCCTTTGTTGTTGTCGTTTTCTCACAGCATCATACTCACTTCTTTGATGCAAAAGAGGCAAAAGGAAGTATTACACACCAATTGACGAGACATTTTGTGTATTAAGGATCATAATTGCTGACTTTACATAACCATGCTACTACTACTACTACTACTACTACTACTACTACTACTACTACTACTACTACTATTACTACTACTACTACTACTACCACCACCACCACCACTACTACAACTAATAATAATAATAAAAATGGTAAATTCATAAAATATAATATTATATTAATAATGTATGAAATATCACATTTATGAGATAGTCAATATTATCGTATAATGATCATCTACACTCAGTGACACATAGCAAAATAACATAATGTTTGTAAAATGATAAGAATACTCATCCATAAATCCAGTTTGGGTTAACAAATACCTGCTTCATCTCTGATAAGGCATGACAGAGCATCGAATAAACGAAACAATCCTTAAACATCGATTATAGTTTGCATGGCGAGATTAAAACAATTCAGTTATACCGGTAAACTTGAAGTGATCCGTTTCCTCATAATACATTAGTCTACAGCCATGATGCTTCCGAAATTAATGTAGTCAAACTTAACTAATTCTTGGTCATTTAGAACGAATATGGTGCTTAAAAATGTTGATTGGCTCAAATTTTAAAGATATGATACTGGGTCAGTATATACGACCCTTGACTTAGGAATGGCAAAGGATCAGGGAATTATAAAGGGAAGGGATCTCGATTTAAACCAGAAATGACTAAAATACATCTTTGACTGGATCTATGAATAAATCTATGACAGGCTTTGACCATACTTGCTTTTAAGGCAAAATAATGAATGATTCAGTCTGTGTCATGCATAATATGAATTGTATCACGTTATTTCTAAAAGTCATGGATGATGGGATCATATATAAGCTTAACAATTTGCCATATATCAGCTCTATAAATCATACAGTAATATGCTCTCTTATTTGTCAGTATTTGAATAGGCAAATGGACACCTTTCTGTTTAGCCCCCACATATATGTTGCAACACTTGTGCAATAAATCTTTGACAGTGATAAAACACGAAAAGGAAATCTGCCTCTTTTAGTGCCAATGTTTTGGAAAGAGCCAACATATCATATCAGAAATTGTTACTTCTGCTTGGTACCTCCGGTTGGGAAAGGTGTGTCGAAGAAGAAAAAGTGGAGTGTGCATTATGCAAACATTCCATCAGCTACACGCCCAGTACCCTGGGAAGAAGGACAGCCTGTTCCTGATGTACCAGAATCATTCTTACTCGAGTCAGACGAGGAAAAGGAAGAGGATAAAACTTCTAGTACTGAACGATCAATGTCAACTGACCCTTAATTTCTCCAATCCTCTTCCTCCTCCTCCCTCCTCTGAACCACACCTCATAACACAAGGTGAACTGAATGAATTTGTCAAGGATTCGTATCTTTCCAAGAGTAAGACAGAGCTGTTGGGCTCCTGACTACATCAGTGAAATCTACTGGAAGGTGATGTAAAAGTTCCTATGTTCCGTGACCGTCAAAAGGATCTTGTCCTATTTTTCTTCATTGAAGGCAATCTTGTAGTCTGCAACAACATCAATGGTGTGATGGCAGCCCTCAACATCGTTCATGATCCAGAGGAGTGGAGACTGTTCATTGATTCATCGAAGACGGGTTTTAAATCTGTTTTTCTGCATAATGTCATAAACTATGATCACCATTAGTGGCAGCTTTGTGACGATTTGAAAGTTCTTGCTCTCTAGTTTGGTCTGCAATCTGGATACACAACTAATGCTGTTTTTTTTACGAATGGAATAATAGTGTGAGAGATTCCCACTACATCAAGAGAGATTGTCCATTCCAACAGTCATTGTAGCCGGGGACGAAAAGTGTTCTGCATACTCCTCTTGTTGAATCAAAGAAGATTTTGTAACCACCCTTGCATATCAAGCTGGGACTGATGAAGAGCTTTGTCAAGGCCCTGGCCAAAACACAAGCGGCTTTCAGAAAGATTTCCAAGATTAAGCGAAGCTAAGATAAAGGAATGTGTCTTTGTTGGTCCTCATATTCGAGAACTTCTTCGAGATGATGCATTTGACCGTGCACTGCGTGGCAAGGAAAAGACGGGATAGAAAGTCTTTCAGTTTGTGGCAACACATTTTCTCATAAAGAAGCAAGGCAGACAATTACAGGGAGTTGGTGGAAAATCTCTTCAAGGCATACAAAAGCCTCGGGTGCAACATGTGACTAGAGAGACAATTTTTGCACTCTCAGTGAGAGACGAGCACGACGAGCGATTTCATCAATATATTGCAAGAATGGAGAAATGCTAGCAGGACACATGGAGCCCATAAATTATTGCAGACTATTGCTGGACAGTGACAAGAGATGCTCCATTTCATGAATACAAGAGAAAGCCAAGAAGCGCGGAGTAGACATTGAATAAGGACTAAATTATGTACTCATATATATATATATATATATATATATATATATATATATATATATGTATATATATATATATATGTATATATATATATATATATATATATATATATATATATATATATATATATATATATATATATATATATATATATATATATATATATATAAGGTTTTTTGCCTCTTGTTTCATAATAAATTTTATGTATATAACCCTTTTGCTGTTTTCCACCAACTCCCTGTCCTGTTTAGGACAGGTGAAATATTATCATGTAAAGAAACCATAAACACATGAAAAGACAGGTTTACAATTTATGACTAAAACTCTACTGTCTACAAAATATACATAGACGTAAAATCTAGAAACTTGAACATCTTGGAAACGGCAACCAATCAAATGTTTTATAATTGTCATATTTGAATTCGGCACATCAAAATTCATAATAAATAGCACATTTTATCTCTGAAGTAGACAACTTTTAAAATATTGTAGACCTGTGCTATCAGGGCTTGCTCAGGTGTCTGTTGTATTTTGTAACTAGGAGTGAAGATCGAAATATTCACTTCCCAACATTATACTAAGAAGCCATTCAACGCAGTTGATAGGTGTATTGATACATGGTTTGATCGCCGAATAATAAACGTTTTGAACTCAACAAGCAATTTACCCATCTTCTGAGCCAATGTACTGTCACAACAGATAGTTCATAAGTGCAAAAACAAATTGTTAATTTATGAAAATGTAAAAATATTGCTACAAAACATGAGAATTACAATCGGAGAAACCAGGTATTTTTAGCTACGTTTGAAGAGTTTGGAAATGGCTTTGCTTTTTCTATCAAATCTTATTTTTTATGCTACTAAAAAGTCTCTCAAGAATCACCATTTTTCAAAATTGTAGAAAGCAAAATCAATTTTGTGAAGAGTTTTAGCTATTGCTCATAATAACTAAAACCACAAAATTATTAACTATTTTCGAGCATTATCACTATATCTGTTAAAAATATAATGTCAAAGATACATCACCACTTACAAACCACCACGAGAAACGAGTATGCATGTTCTAGACCGCCAACATCTAATTTTACAACATAAATGATCATTTAAAAACATCACGTTAAAGAGCACAAAAAATCACATACAAACGTGATTCGATAAGATAGTATCTAATGTCTGTATTACCAAAGCGTAGTACGAGGCAATTAATGCAATTAAAATATATTGTGACAATTTAAGTGACATCTATAAATAATAACGTTATAGTTTCCAGCAAACTAAATGGTGATCAAAAACATGGAAAAGCACGAAAACTCTATTTATAATTCGATAATTCGAGATGCACAGGTTTTATGCTAAACATTTTATTGTTGTAAGGATGAACTGTCTGGTGTCGTTACTTGGAATAGGCACTTACAATTATTTAAGAATTAAACTAAACTATGACATGAATCCAAGTTATATCAATGCTTGATACGTTTCAGATGTACAAGGTAATGGTTTTAATGGTTGTGGCTTTATACTTTGCAAAGGTAACGCCACCTGTCAAGCTATGGGGATATATTAATTTTGTGCAGGTCAGTTTCACTCCAACTAGATCAAACTTTCTTGAAACATTTGGATGGTGAATATTTAGAATTAATTTCAGCATACAGATGGAATAGCAATTATCTTTAAGGTAGCGGCGATAACTCATTTGATTTAACAAAAGACTCTTCATCCAATGGTGGCGGTGTCAGATACTCACTGAGGTCAATCCAGTTCCCCTGCCTCTGTATGTCAATTTAAAAGGAACTTGGCTCCCAGTTTCTCAGCGTGATACAGGCAACAATATGTTAAAAATCCAGTTAAAACCAATCAGCCTACCATTTCTCTCGGGATTCTTTAATATCAATGTTTCACTGAATGCTACGTGTTGACAAGGAGCGTCATTGTAAAACGGTTTAATCGTACATAAGAATCAACAAACACATAACAGCAACAACAAAAACACCCACGAACATATATATATTGACGTTTTTTTCACGTACCCACTTACAACAAGACAAAATATAAAACAATAAAAATTTCACCAACTGAAAAATTTAAAAATCCGCTGTTAGCAAATGAAAACATGTACAGGAGACAAAAGTTTAAAATGCACGATCGAGTCATAGTTTGTCTGACATAACAAAAACAGTTTGAAAAAGGATTTACCAGAAACTGGACCTAGGAAATATTTGTGGTTGATAAAATTCAAATTTCAATCCCTGTCACGTACAAATTAAAAGATTTATTTACCGAACCAGTAATCGGCAGCTTTTACGACCAGTAGTTTAAAAAACTGAACAAGATATATTTATTATCGAACGAGAAATTAGAAAGCGTGGAAAGTATAATCTCGTTAAGTCGCGCGGCTACAGCGACAAATTTAATAATTTGATAAAGACATCAAGTATCAAACTGTAAAATTTTGACAAACGAAATCATTGTAAATTTGCTCATATCCCTGAAGAACAGTCTTATATTTTATTTGGTTACATAACTATATCAAATACGATTTTCTCTCTGGTGTCAGCAACATTAACTTTAAAATCTTAGCAAATATAAAATCGAATTTAAAATTTTTTGTTGACCTTGAATTTTTAAATTCATGAAAAGTTTTAACATTTGCCAGAACATCTGATGCTCAGCAATAAGAAATAAAACTTTGCTAATTTTTTGCCAGATGATACTTCACATCGTATCTGCTTGTTGATAATCTTTCAAATATTTTTTTTATCAGCGACTTCGTAACTTTGTTGTCAATGATAATTTCATCATTGTCGTTGTCACATTCAAGCTCTAACAGACTCATAAAATTCTTCGTTTATTGTGTCTTTAACAACAATAGCTTTTGGTTCGGCAATGACTACTTTGCTATAGCTGTAAATAGCTAATAAAAGTTCAGAGAGTTCATAGTAACATTAACTTTTTGTCTAATTTAAGGAAATAAATGAAAGTTAGATATCACGTAATAGCAAGCGTTATCGATCGAGATAAACTCAAGGAAGCAGTTCGCGGGGCTTTCTTTGGCGACCATGACACAGGTGTCGTTGTTAATTTAATCATTGAGCGAGACAGAAGCGATAAAGTTTTTATAACCGAAGACAAATGAAATTTAACTGCAAGAAAAATCTGCAGCTGTGTATGATAGTGATACAATCATGAATTATTTTTATTCTTGTAATCAGCAGAAAAGAATAGCATAAATCTTAACTGACATTATAAAATATAAAACGATGATAATAATAATTAATATAATCAGTCTATAATCTCATAACTCTTGCTCTTAAATAAATGCTATTGAACAGTTTTTAAACCAAGTGTTTTGCTTTAATAAGTCTAACAATGATCATTTGCTTCATTATGATTATAAACCGGATGAGGTTGAAACTCATTTTGCAAACCTGAATCCGCAATAGTGTTATCAATAAGTTCTTTGTTTACCTGATAAACTCGCATGTCATCGGGAACGTCTTCACAAAATAGTGAATAAAATCTTTATATATACTAATTTTTATATTCTGTATCCTATTCAGATTTAAGTTTTATTTTAAAACAGGTTGGTGTTTTCTTACCAAACGCGGATTTGTTTTTTAAATTAATCACCGAACCAAGCATGTTTCTAACATACCCATTGTATTTAAGATGTGCGTAATTATATTCCTGTTCGTTCACACCTGCCATAAGATCGGTTTATTGTATTTTTCCATCATATATTCTATACATTTCTAATTGCAGATATTTTGATTAATCAGCTAGAAATTCTTTAAACCTAATACAATACACTCTGAAAGTAAGAGACATATTGCACAAAGAGATTAATCACAAACATTGCCCCAGTTAAAACTGCAAGTGCGTTTATCGGATTCGATAATAGTTGGCGATTCGATAGCTATCACGTGCTAATAAACTTGTCAATGATGAATTTGTGTCATCTGCTTCCACCAACAATCAAACGCGAACTTGCTAAATACAAGGGACTTAAGATTCTAGTATAATACCATGTGCTGCTGTAAAAGTTGCATGTGACTGATGAATAAACTGATCAAGAACTTGCACATCCATACATTGGCACGAAATCTAAACAGAGTATTGCTAGGTAGAATAAATTCATCAGGAAATACAAAAACTTAGATAGAAAAATGTACTTCATCAGGATCAGACTGGACCTTTGAGGCGATCGTCGAGAATTTTCCCACACAATAAAATATAATTTATTGCGAGGAAGCTCGTATGTTGATCTGCCAACGAAATAAAAAACAAGAAATATGGTATTTAACATTAAAAACACCGATGAATGCTGTTTCCAATGGGCAGTTTTATAAGGGTTGTTTCCAGCAGCAGATGATGTAGATTGAGTTACCAAATGTATTCGGTATATTTACAGGTTAAAATTTTCTCCATTGAATTTCCCGTTGCTGAAAATCAAATACCGAAGTTTAGGCAACAGAGTAATGTTTATGTAAACGTATTCGGTATTGATAGACGTGATCAAGTATATCCACGATATATTTCTTATAAAGCATCACAATCGACAACAAATTTATTGTTTTACAAAAATCATTAAGTATGGATTAAAAAATTTAACGGACTTGTGGGTAAGCAATAAAATAAATACAAAGAGCAACAATATTTTTGTTACCGGTGTTTGCACGGTTGCGCTGGCGATAAAGGACTACAACGATATTTAAATACTATTCGGACGTGCAGCGAATAACAATGCCTGAATCTATTACAGTTTAAAAATTATAATAACAAGATCCAAGTGCCGTTCGTAATTTACGCTTATTTTAAATGTATTCTACAACCTGTACTTGGTGTAGAAAATAAACCCTACCAATCAAGTACCAGAAAAACTCAAAATCATGTTTCACGAGGAGTCGAGTATAAAGTTGCTTGTGCTGTTGATTCTGGTTTATCCAAACCGATTACAATTTGCAGAGTTCCTAATCCTGCAGTGTAAGAGGTTGATTTGATTTCAAGCAAATTAAGAAAAACTACTCCAATAGCACAATTAACGCAGCAACAAGAAACAGACATCAACGTGGAAACAATTTATCACATTAGTGAATTACTGTTGAATGACGATCGAGTAAAAGATCATTGTCATTTACCATGATAATATCTTGGAGCGGCTCATGATTGTTCCAACTTGTATTACACATCACCAAAATTTATTCCTATCTTGCTACAAAATTTCTGAGGCTGCTATAGCCACTTTATCATAGAAGCTTTCGGTGAACCAGAAATCAGAGAGCGAATAAACCTAAATGACAGTGGAAAGATAAAGTGTATTCCTTACAACTTTGAAAAGTATAAGTCGGTCGTGCTTGGTAACTCAAGATTTATTGATAGTCTCCAGTTCATGACGACGTCACTTGACAAACATGATCGAGGTTGTTGCGACTCTAGCAACTTGGAAAATAATTTCGGTACGCGAACAAGATTGTTCAAACCAATGGGAATATTTCCGTATGAGTATTTCGATGATTGGAGTTTGTTCAATAAGACATCATTGCCTGACCGAGTTAAGTTTTATTCAGCACTAAAAAACGAAGATATAACTGAGCGCGAATGCTATTATGCGAAGTTGATTTGGAATAAATTTGATTGTAAAACGTGTGGCAATTAGCATAACTGGTATCCTGCCACTTATGTTTTATTATTCGCTGATATATTTGAAAGTTATAGCAAGGTCAGTTGTAACAATTGGGACTAGATCCTTGTTGGTACTACTTTGCGCCAGGACTGTTGTGGGATGCACTACTGAAATTTAGTCGAGTGGAACTAGAGCTGTTGACGGACTTCGACTGGTTTAATTTTATCGAAAAAGGAATTCGCAGCGGAATAAGTGTTATCATAAAATGAATGCTTCTTAGAACAATAAATACATGTCCAATTCTGATTCTGATCTACCGTCAGAATACATTATTCATCTTTATACAATATATAATTTGTACGGTTATGCGATGTCAAAACCAATGCTATATGGAGGATTTCGAATGATAAGTCCGGATCAATTTCCACGAGAAACAGAAAAACAGATACCTGACGATATTTCGTATCTCGTTGAAGTTAATCTAGATTAAGTAATTACGCTGCACGATCTTCATAACGATTATCCATTTTGTGCGGAATCAATGGGGATCGATTTTAATTTACTTTCTAAAGAACAACAAAATGTAGCTGGCGACAGAAAGAAATCAATAGTAAGTATGTTAGTACCCAGTTATTCATGACACAAACTTAAAATAGGCGGATAATGCAGGACTTGTCTTACGTAAAACTCTTCGCGCGCTAAAGTTTAACCAATTGCAGTGATAGTTTTTTTATTCTAACATTAATTGTAGAGCAGTTGCTACGACAACTTTTCAGAAAAACTTCTTTAAGTTAATGAAAAACTCAGTCTTTGTCAGTATGAAAAATATTTAATGCGGTACAACGACAAAAACTAAATTTAAAGTTGAATAAACCAAATTACGTTGGTGCTGCTGTACTTGATTTATCGAAATGGCTAATGTACGATTTTCATTACAATTTTGTCAAATGTCAATGGCCTAGCGCTAAACTGAAATTTGCCGACACTGACTAGCTAATGTAATGGTAACGTGTGAAGATATTTATCAATAAATAAATAACAAAAGGAATTATTTGATTTGTCAGATTATCCTTTCGACAGCAGATTCTGGTGAGGTGATAACAAGAAAGTAATCGGTAAATGAAAAGATGAACCAAACTTGATTGAGATGACTCATTTCATCGGCCTACGCTCGAAGATGCTTTGTTTGACACTAATAGACGAAAAAAGGATATGTTGAAAACTATTAAATTTGATGATTACGCGATTGATGGAAACGTTAGTGATGTTTAGACAATGGCAATTTGAACAAATCATCTCAAACTAGAAACATGTTCTGAAACACGGATTGTTGAATTTTGATGACAAGCGATAATGTGAAAACGGAAGAGATACTTTAACACTTGGTCATTATCGAACATGGGATCTTCTTGATGTATTGATCTGTTATGAAATTTTATCTATTAATAATAATGTCTGAAACTTTGACAGTGACAGATAGCAGCAGCCGCAAAATTAAACATATTTTACTTGACAATAGACCGCCGATAGTTGAAACAAACAATGAAATTTCAAGAATTTTTGTTGTAGTAAGTTTGACAAACTATGACTTTCACTGATTCGATCTGCAGAATCGGAATATTTGAGATATCTAAACCAGTTAAGATCAGAAATATAAACACGGTTTAATAGCTTCCATGATCCGATCAGAAATACACTAAACTAACAATCGATCTTATTCGGTCAAAAGTATATACTATTAGCAAGCATCGACTTCGCAGAATCACTATTAAAGATTTATTCAAAAGTTGGGAACGAATGCGTGAAAAGATAAAGTCTTGTCCTTACCATCACGATGACAAAATATTTCTGATATCTGAGACGCTGAAAATAGGTGCAAAAATAGAACATCAACTTAGCAGTAAATTTTATCTAAAACAATAGTATATCGAAATAAAATATCCTATGACAGTATCAGATAAAAAGAGATATTTTCTAACGAAGTAACCCTAAAAATACTCCCAACAAATATATTCGCGTTGGTGAGTCACTATGATCGATCTTCACCTATCCAGGTATTGGCACGTGATGGTGACCTAGGGGTTAGCAGTGATGGCGACATTGTATTTAGGGTTACTGAGCTAGAAATTCATATCTGACTGCTACTGCTGATAGAGCTGGATACAGTTATGATATCTAAAGTAATGAGACATATAGCGATGAGCTAAATTTGTTAGAAATAAAGATCTCTAAGATAACGTGACTTACAGTTATCTGTTAAAAAATAAATATTGCAGCATGTCTAGAATATGCTACACAACGTGGGGAGATGTAGAACCTAAACTGTCTAGGTAGGTAAAGAAGATAACACATTTGCTGATTTGGCCGCTTGTAATTGAATAAGCAGCTGCAAATTCATCTAAATTATCTAAATCAAAGGATGAATGAATTGTATTTCATCGGGCTGGAGAATACTGACATATTTGTAGTTATTCAGTAAGTTATGTAATAAACATTTGTAATGGAAATTATATAAGTATATTGTATGATTTTCACCAATGGGTTCGCCTCGGTAATAATATAACTCTTTGGACTAGGACCCAAACAATTATTATCGACCATAGAATAACAAATTGCCGGAAAGTTAAATATTGCATGCATCTGTTTTAGACATGCTGCCAAAATGTTTGTGAACAATAGATGTCTGTCTGATAATGTTGTGCAACCAAATCTAACATACTTATTAAGAATTTACGATATGAGCACACCAATAAAAACAATTGTCATTGGCCATTGTTCACTGAAGTAAACTATGTATTTTTACTTTATTTATGACCTTTGCATGATTCGCGAAACTAACGTCACATGCTCTAACAATGTAAATGGTTAATTTAAAAATCACACATGATCTATCTCTCTCACACATACACACACACATACACACACGCGCGTGAGCACGCACACACAGACACACAAACACATGCACATTTGCACGTCGGTTTCTTTCTTCAGTTCCCTCCAGCATAATAATTACATAAATGTGCATATAACGACTTTTCTCGTGCAAACATCGAGTTAAATTTGGAAAGAAATCTCATTTACTATTTACGTTTACTGTGCTTGAGAAAGATTGTCAGTCCTTAAAGAAATATAATCTATGATACTTATCTATTTATGTTTTTAGCTAATAGTTGATTTACATGTCACATAGAGAGGCATCATC
>JAEAOA010000696.1:0-17500 GCA_016746295.1 Potamilus streckersoni | reverse complement strand
CCTCTTGTACAAATATCCTCCTCCATTTTCGTGGTTGAACAAATATTAACTAGTAACGTGTTTGCTGCCTCGGATTGTCAATTCTGTCCGAGACATGTTGTTGTTGTTGTTTCCTAGATGATCGCTATCTCATCAACAAAACCAGAATTGCATGTGATTTTTTGTTTCCGTCACCAATGATCACGTGGGGAGGTCGCACACTCACGATCGTATTTGTATCATTACGTATTATCGCATTTGGCAAAATATTCGATCGAGGTCATATAAGTCATTCTAACGGTCCGACTTTCACCTTGGCTAGAGACATTGCCAGGATCATCAGCACCACTCAGGTTAATCTGACCTGCTGAGCAATGAGTAGCAATAATGAATAATGCAAAATTCAAATGCTTTATATTGTTTAGGTTGCCTAGACTAAGACCCTGGGTGATTTGATATACATTATTCTTTCAGCAAAAAAGTATCTTCCATGTTATAAAAGTTTCTTGCTACATGTAAGCGTACCCTAAGATACCAGGACCGATACATGGTGGAATTGCGCGTGGAGACCTTGGCATTACATCTGTACATTAGAGATCGACGTAATATTTAAAGACGACAAAAGGCGTACGTGCACATTTGATAGCGCTGCGTGATAACTCGAGAATGCCTGTTCATATGTGGTATTACGAATAGCTCTTGGTGATGCTGTTCATGGATTGTTGACAGGCTCATAAAAGGTGTTCATTGCCATGTCTTTGTGTTCTGCACCCATCGCAAAACAAGTCAAATATTCCTGTAGAACGGTTGAAAACTGGAAATTTCAGGCGGTTCCACCGATTCGAGATCGACTACGACGATTAGTTACTGGAGATCCACCAAAGAGGATTACACTTCCATAGACAAAACAAAGTCGGTTCTTGTTTGTCGAATTATAAGCTAAGCCGATCAACAATTTATTCAGCAGTGGCAAAATCGAAAATGGGATCGGATGACGGTTTTGTCGTACAAGGTATTAGACGAAACTAATAATGCACTAATAATTGCAAAGTTTAAATATACATCAGATCCCTCGTTTTCACACGATCATGCCTATGTTGGTAGGTCGCAGTGTTCGATACTTTTAGTATTATTTGCATCCGGCTAGCATAGGTGATCCATTAAAAATAGAATTATACATCCAAAACACGTCTATTTTAGCTCTTCCGAGTGAGGCCTTATAAATCATGGGAAAACAGGTACAAGAGGACGATAACGGGTACCCTACCAATACACAGGTTAGAATTGCTAAAAATCGAATTTCCGGGATACGTTTTTCCACCGATGGAAACGAAATCGAACCTATTCTCGACAACGTTGATATTATCACGACGATTATACGATTCAAAAGATGCAGCGATTGTGTTTGGCATTGACATGTATAATTTTGCAGATCATCCCAACAGATGTTGCTCATTCCTGTCATTTTCAGCCGAATCTTACTGCTCACACTGAATTAATACATAACTTCAAAGTATTGTTTAACCTTGGATTTGCAAAGCATCGTTAACGCCTTGCGGCATATTCGTTGACGATTTTGTGTGCTATTCCTAACATGAAATAACTGAATTTAATATAGATGTCCACATGGTTTTCTTTGGGACTAAACACAATGTTAAATAGTAATGGTAACGCCAACGAAAAAATTTGGTGTGATGTAGGTGCTGCTGCTGACCATCTTTAAGTTTTAACACTAAATTTGATGATGCTTGCGCTTATCCTAGCACTTGCCATTAAATCCCCTTTTTTGTCTTTCACATCGTTTTCACATCACCACAGAGGCACACCCAAAATGCGATAATCAGGGACAGTTTTCATCGAAAAGACACCAAACATCGTCGCAGTAAACAGTAACGAGTTGGTGGCGTTTCAAAATATGGATAGGAAAAATAAGCAACACCATAATATGATATTTAAGAAATTAAAACTGTATTAGGTTATGTTTGGATTTAAATGTCATCAAGACCAGACGTAAAACGCGTTGCTTAACTTCGACGACCAGCCAGTCTCATGTACATACCATAAGCTATGGTTGTAACAGGAATGACATCAAAACGTTGCCATGGATCTATAGATTTCCTAGCACGACATTTGTATGCGGTTCCTGGTTTTAATTTAAAAATTGAACACCAAGAGGTGCTGAAACAATATGTGGTAAAGGTTTACTTTTAAGCACATGTACGCGGCCCCATTCCTGTCGACAATGCCTGAACCGCTCTCCTTGTGACAGGTACTTACAGATTCATTGTTGTAATTCTATCACACTGTTTCTGTTGCTAGAGGGAACATGTGGTCAAAAAAGTATCGTTTATGTATCTATAGAAAATGCATAAAAGTTTTAAATATTTGTGCTATAGTTATTAAACCAAAACATTTTCACATAATAATGTCTGATCACGAACTTAAAGTTTGTCTTTAGCCCAAAGCATCTTGCAAAAATAAAGAGCACAATACGAAACGATTGTGTGACTACACTGAGGTATTCTCCAATAAATTTAAATGAAATTATCCCTATGTTGTTGACCCAGATACGATTTGTTTAATGCGGCCAATAAAAGTACACCTTGATTTCCTTAAAAGTATCCAAGTCCAAGTTGACAAGAATATTTCCATGCATTTCGGAACTCTCAGCGTATTCACGCTTGCGTCTCCCACAATTGTGAGAGCATCTAAGTTATGAGCCGTCGGAACAGTACCTGAGATGGCTATGAAAAACGTGGTTGGAGGCCTCATTAAACAAGTGTCAAGGTCCTCGACTATTGAGACGTGGTCCTTTGGTCGTCTCCTCGCAGTTAATCCGTCCATTGACCAGTTACTCGTTATGGCAAAGTCAGTCAAACATTCACGAGGTGTTTTTATATGGGATGAACCAACTTCTTTGTTTCCATGCACAAGAAAATCTGGTATCATTGGACTATTTTAATAACAGGATCAGGAACGCATTGGGTAAGATACATGTTATCACGATCATTTATCTTTTGACCGTCACTAACTTTCACCGTTGAAGTTATAAAAGTTTTTATCCTAGAACTCTGAACGACGAATGGTGATTTATTCAAATTTTCCGTTGCAAATAATGTACGTGGACAAGTTGTTTTTGAAGAGCTGCAAGCATTCCATATTTCACACACCCAGCTAACGCCCAATAAATTTTTCTTGGAACTTAGAAATACGCCTAATAGTATTCAAAATTCCTACTTACGAACGTTCCACCGCATGATGACGCAAACCTGATGTGGATCTTACCAGGTTTCCACCCTGGCGGATTTGAGTAGTAGATGAAAGTAAGATTCCGAGCTCAACAACCCCCTCCAGACCTCCAAACAAATACAAAATACCTAGGTAACGTAATAGAACACCTGTTGCAATCAATAATTGCGTTAAGAATCCGAGCTCAACAACCCCTCTAGACCTTCAAACAAATACAATAGAACACCTGTTGCAAAATACCTAGGTAACAGGTAAAATTTAATTACGTGATCTTCCAGAATAAGCAAAATGATATGTCAGACTCAATTTTCCAAATCATTACGATTTAGCAGAGCGTGGCGATTGTGGACTAAATTACGCATTAGAATTCCAATAAGGTAAGTGGTATTATATAAAATTTTATGTTATATCATACTTCTTTTGATAATCTTTCTCATATTTGCTGATCCTCATGGGTAGAATATCTGTTAACATGTTGTCAATAATACGAAATTCACGTATTAAATCGTCCATACTATATTTTACTCCTCGTAGGTAAGATCTTATTTGATCAAGTAGTTTTTTGTAAGTTATAATTGATGTTAAGCAGCCGTGCTTTTTTATCGAAATTTTAGGTTCAACTTTTTTACAAGCTGCTGTAAGAGAAACACCAACACCGGATATGATTAACAAAAACGGGTTTAATGATATACCACTTGAAATTATGCCAGAACTAGTCATTAACAAGGGTAGATATGATATTACTCGAAGTATTTTGTTATAATATTTGTAACATATTTTTACGCACCAAAGTTTTTGTGATAACATTTGTAGTATTGTATTAGTGCGTCCACATCCTGTCCTGGAATATCTTTTGAAATATGATTGAAATCAACTATACTTTTTTTCATTATAATATTTGTTCACATAATCTCAGGCTTGATTAAGTAACTAGTTGAGGTGTTTCAGCCACAAATTCCAGACAATACCAATATGACGCAGCAGTTAATTTTTTGTCATCTGCTATTAGCATAAAAGTTTCTTCAACATCTTTGTTTAACACAATAGACACGGTTCCAGAGAAATTATCAGTCGAGTGACGCCATGGAAATAAGGTAAATATATTAAACTTTGCACTGCTCAACACGGACAATCTATACACACCAGTGACCTCTGCAGTATGTTTGAGAGTGTTATTTTGCGGCGACCAAGTAGACATTCCAGAAGCAACAGTATAGACAATATTTTTAATCTGCTTGTGAGGAATTTTAATCATACTCGTTTTCTCAACAATACTAGGAATTCCACTAATAATATCGTTGAGTTTTGTGTTAATATTATCGAGTGTAATATCAACAGATGGCGGACTTCCAAAAAATTCGTTATTGGTTTTGTTTATGTTTCTGCGAAAATTTAAAAACGTGGTGATGTGATTAGTAAAATCAGTTTTGAACTTGGTGATTTCATTGTTGATATCATCAACATATTTCTTTGTTACAGCATCAAAATCAGATTCTGGTGTTCTAAGATTATTGATGCCATTATTGTTCATGTTGAGAAATGCACGCATTATACCGCCATGCATCGACACGTACTTTGATTCCTGATTATCAACATATTTCTTAGTAGCAGCGTCATTATCCTCAGTTGGGTTTCCAAGGTATGTGATCTTGTTCTGGTTCATAACAATGTTTCCCGTAAATAAATCACCTGCTTTTCTAACATAATCGATAACTGACCTACCCGAATCTTCTATCTTACCTTGATTGTTAAAAGTAACAATATTATTAGCAACTGCAGTAGGATTTCGTACTAGTACATCTGATAGTTGTACATTACTCGTCTTTAATCGTCCTTGTTTGTCCTGGAAAACTACAACTTCATTTGGATCTACACTTGCAACGTTTAACAAATTGTTGATTTCATTTTTGAGCTTATCAAGAGTCGCATACTTGGATAAGTCACCCTGGTAACCTTCTGTTAATAAATCTACTGCTAATGTTCCAAATTTTGTATAGTAGCTCATTATACATACCGTTCTACACAAAATTGTTAGTTTAATATAACATAAAATTATACGATGGCGAAGATAATAAACTTTGACACCGAGCGATTGGTGAAGCATAAACATAACAATGAACTTCCAGACTGTCATTATCTTATTGTTGGGCGAACTGGATCTGGTAAAACAAATTTGTTATTAAATCTTTTACTCAATAATAACTTTAACTATGATAAGGTGTATATTTACACCATCAACCCCCAACAAGACAAATACAAATTATTAAACGAGTATAATGATAAACTTCGTGATGACCTTGGCATTGGTGATGATATATTTTTGATAAAACAACCAGAAGAACTCGTTCCAGTGAATGAACTCGATTCGTCAGAGCATAAGATAATCGTCTTTGATGATATTCCGCTAAACAATGAGGAAATGAACAAGATTAGATCATATTTTTCACTATCACGTAATAAAAGATGCAATTCTGTTTATCTTGCCCAAGGTTTTTATAATGTTGATAGGTTTATTAGGCGAAATACGGGTTGTTTCATATTATTTCCCGGACTAGATAATGTGGATGTGAGAAATATTGCAAACGAACAATGTGGTGATGTTACAAAAGATAAATTTATCGAATTATATCATCGAGCAACTAAAGATAGATATAGTTTCTTTTTATTTGACAAGCTAGCGCGTGATCCAACCAAGATGTTTCGTTGTTGCCTTGAGACGTTTCTATGATATAATTTTGTAAAGCGTATAAAAATAATGGACAAACATCAACAGAAAATTGAATTACTAAAAAAGTTTCTCGAAACTCGAGCGGCTTTTAAGAAAAAGGTGGAAGAAGCTCGACGTGGACAAGTTTAAGCAGAAGAAGAAAGAACCAAATTTTTCAAACCTGTTACTGAGGCGATGCTTGGCAAGCAGCCAGAAATACAAACATCATCTCCAGAAGAACTAGCAAAAATGAAAGAAAAGGGTTTGTTTGGTTTACTTGGAGATAGATCAAAAGAAGAAACTGTAAAAATTGTAAACGAACTTGTAAGAAACATTGCTGATCCTGCTGCACGCCAAGCTGAGTTTGACAGGCTAATGAACAATCCTCTTGAACTTCAACACGCAATAAAAAGATTGACGGTTAATCCAGATGAGATAAGAAGTATGATGGAAAAATTATCAGAACAAACTGAAGAATTAACTGAGAAACAAAAAATATTACAAGAAAGTGTGATAAAAATGGTACCTTATGAAGAATCTATAAAAATTTACAGAAGACAAGCTAGGTTTAAAATAGAAGATGTTGAGTATGAAGAGTTTATGGAAAAATATGATATCACTAATATTAATAGTATTCGAGATTGGCCGAAAGAAAACTATAACGATTTGATAGAAAAATTAGAAAGAATTAAAGAAGTTGGTGAAAATGCTGATGATAAAATTAAAGATGAAAAAGATGAAAGAAATATTCCAACATTATTCAATTATATTAGGGAAGGAATTATTGCTGAGGTTTTTCTTAAAACATCAAAACAATATCAAAATAAACCAGGAGGTTATAGTAAAGGTGGGTATTTTAAAACACTATTCAAACAATATGAAAACAAGCGAGATAAAAAATTACCAGAGGAAAAGAATGGATCTGGAGTTAAAGTTTTTACATCAAACGCAGACATAGTCGATCGGCTAATGCTGTTGATATACTCTAAAGAAGCTGGTAATGAAAGTGTAGAGATTGATAACGAAATTATTGATATACTTGATCATCTAAGATCGAGTGGATTACTAACATCATCCGAATACGAAATTTTACACCGCGATCTTATCTAAAATATTAGTATAATGCAAACAACATTATTGCTTGATTCATCACAAATAACAGGAAACAGCGCGAATTTTACAGTAAATTACAACCCACCAATAGAATTAGATCCTGCAAAACAGTATGAGATTGGATTAATTTCTTGTACTTGTTGGAACGCCATGCCGAATATTAGAACTGGGGTTAATGATGAAATTTTAATCGTTAATGTTAAACAATCTAAAACATCACAAAAAGAGTTTATTGACATACAATACAAACTACAGATTCCACAAGGAGCTTATAACATTACTGATCTAAACAGAACAATAAAAGAGCTTCTAACAAAAGCTGGTGGGAATGCTGATAATTTCGAATTAGCGGCGAATTATAACACCTTACGAGCTAGGATAACAGTGAAAAGAAATATGAAAGTCCTCTTTGAAGAAAGAAGTTTTGGAAAGATGTTAGGTTTTACTAGAGTTTTATACTATACCACCGGTGAAGATAAATCTTTGACATTTGATGGAGAACTACCAGTAGATATCACAGAAGTAAATACAATACTCATCAATTGCTCTATCGCATCTGGATCTTATACGTCAAAAGGCAACCGCGGGCAAACGATCTACAGTTTCTCACCAGAAGTCCCACCAGGTTCTCTCATGCAAATCAATCCCCGACAGATTATCTACTATCCAATAACACCTGAGAATCAAATTACAAGCATTACAATGCAACTCACAGACCAATCTGGACGACAAATAGACGTGAACAACGAGATAGTCACGTATTACTTACACCTACGCACTGCCTAGGAATGTGATTTTGTGTACATAATTTTATAAAATGAGACGAAGAAAAGTTTATCGAAGAAAAATCGTAGGTGGATTTTTTTGAAATATATTTACAACAATTGCAGAGAATATTCCAGGAATCGCGCGTAAAGTAGCGCCCATTGCACTTGACGCCGGTAAAGCTTTCGCTACATGGGCGGCATCTTCAGCAGGCACTGCAGTAGGGCAAAAGATTGCTGATAAGATTAAAGGACCTTCCCCATCAGAAATAAAACGAGTAATATCAGATATTGCGCCAACAGAAGAAACAAAACGAGCTATGATAGCTACAACAAAAAAATTATTGTCGCCGAGTGGTGAAGAAATAGTACGTAAACTTGTAAAGAAAACAAAACCGATGACCCCTGCTGCCTTTTAATTTTGTGTAACGATTATAAAATAAATGTCAGCTAAAAACTATCTCGACTTTGCAGAAGAAATTGATACTGACGATGCTGTAACAGAATTAGAGTATGTCGAGTATCTCGATGAGAACTCGAACGAACCAAATAAAACCGGAGTTAGAACTTTTAACACAAGAGACGAGGACGTGTTTCTACTACACTATAAAGCAATGTTAGAAGTGCGTGGCCGAATATTAACTGCAGCAGGTGGTGATATTGCAGCTGGAACAGAAATCGCTCGTCAATAATGGTTGGAGCTTGTTTAAGAGTGCACGATACCAACTGACCAATCAAACCGTAAAAGATATTTCGATGCACTTACCCATAGCGAGTACAATACTAAACATCGTTTCGTTTAGCGATGACTATTCCAGATCAGTTGCTACAAATATGATGTGGTTTAAAGATACTGGACTAGGTACAGCTGTTTCGAGTGAGTTTAAAACTGGAGAGCTAGCTGATGCTGATTTTGCAAACAGACTTATTCTAAACCCAGCTGGAGCTGATGCAGCTGCACGACATACTGTTCCAACATTAACCGCAGATGCAGCTGGTGGTGTTATAGTAGCGAATGCAATAAGAAACGCAAATAAAAATCTACGACGATTAAATTTTAACGAAGGATTTGCTAAACGAAAAGCGTTTGCCGCAGAATCTCGCCAAATAACGATGATGCTTCCGTTAAGTACAATCTTTGGATTTTGCCGTGATTATAACAAAGTGTTTCGAGGAATAAAACATACGCTTATATTAGATCGAGCTGATCAAAAAGATTGTATAATACACGCCGGTGGAGTGGCTGAGAGACAGTTTTCTATTACAAGATTAGCACTGTGGATGCCTCGGGTTGTCCCTTCATTAGCTAAAATGATGGAGCTCGAATCTTTACTAGCCACCTTTACAAAAAAGATACACTTCCAACAGAACAGGATTTATCAAACAGCCATTCCCAACGCGACTGATTACACGTGGCGTGTAACGACCACGCCCAGCGAACAACTACCGCGACACTTGTTCGTCGTATTTCAACGACAAGAACGTCGTAACAATCAGGAAATGAACAAATCCGTATTCGATAACCCAGACGTTAGACGAATATTTGTGAGAGTAAATTCCAAACAGTATCCTGAACGTGCAATCGAATGTAATTTTGCCGTAGACGCCACCAGAAACATCTCTCGGCCGTACATGTATCTTATGGAAGCAATGCAAAAATATCAGAACGCGGACAGTGGATCTCAAATATCAATAGAAGAGTTTCGATCGCTCTATCCCATCTTTTACTTTGACGTATCAAAACATTTGGAGCGTGTTGTGGGATCGACTGCAGATATTGAGGTCACGTGGACACTGGGCGCTGTGCCAGGTGAACAGTATAACGTATACGCGCTATTGGTTAGTGATCGATTTCTGACCATCGATTCAATCAAAGGAAGAATGACAGTACAAGTTTAATCTAACAACTTGGATATAACATTATGAAAACCAAATACACAACTCGAGAAATATATCTAACATCTGGTCAAGTTGAAAAATTATCAGCAGCTGTTGCTAAACGCAGCTCTGTTTCTTTGATGATCTCTCCGGAAACTTCAAATAAAATTGCAGTAAAAGTCATGCTAACGCAACAACAAATCAATAAACTCGATCGCAACAAACCTTTTGTGCTGAAATTATCTGTTTCTCAGGTAACTGCAATGTCAAAAGAAGGTGGATTTTTTGGACCAGCGTTATCAATAATAGCTAGCAAAGTTTTACCAGTACTTGGTACACTTGGACTTGCGGCTGCGTCAGGAGCAGTCTCTGGCGCAACGAAGAAAGCAGTCGAAGGTCGTGGTATCAAACAAATCTATCGTTAATTTTATGTAACAGTATAAAATAAAATGCCAATGAAAAAGTCGCCGAAAAAAACAAAATCATCGAAAAAAAAGACAACAACAAAACGCAAACAAACAAAACAAGGAGGAATTATTCCTTTCGCTCCACTTTTAGCGGGACTAGCGGGAAGTCTGCTGCCAAACTTACTAGGAATCGGACGCGGATTAACTCTACCAGGGACCAGACGTTATTGAGCAATTTTGACATCATTGAAAAATTGAAGGACGTTGTTGGATTTCGAGGAGTATTTTCCAAGGATGAACTCGATGACGTACCAACAGGCGGTTCTTGTGTTGTAAATATTGAAAACTTCAATGATGGCTCTGGCACCCACTGGGTTGCTGTCCACGATGACAATTATTTTGATTCGTTCGGACTTCCTCCAAGCGATCTTATAAAAAAATATATTTTTAAAAAATTTGATAAAATAAATTTTTCGTCTAATCAACTACAGCCGATTGGAACATCAGCTTGTGGTTATTATTGTATCATGTTTGTCAGACAAATGCACCAGAGTAAAAGCTCTGGAAGTAAAAACTTTTTAAAGTTTATTTTACAATTTGATGAGCTTCCTTCTCATGCGAATGATAAGATTGCAATCAATTTTATCTAAACTCCTTGATATAATACTGTCAACATACTGTCTCAAATGCAAAACTAAAACAGAGAACAAGGATGAGATGACGGAAAAAACGAAAAATAATAGAACGATGTTAAAAAGTATTGGTGCAATCTGTGGTAGAAAGAAAAGTATGTTTTTGAAAAAACAAGTAGGATCTAGCGTTGATAGAGTTATCTTGATCGACGATTAATCTTTTGAAACAAAATAAAATAAAATGAAATGCAATTGTGATTGTGACAAAGATCTTTGCATAGAACAAGATAAAATCATTACGTACTGTCAACGTTGTAACAACAGAGAAATAATAGGGTTAGGTATAGATATACATAAACTAATTGGTAAATTACCAAAACCAAAAGGCGGTTGGACCTTGCCAGGTCATCGGTATACAGGGCCTTACAATCCGCTAGATCAACAACTAGATGAAAACGACAATCCATTGCCAGGCCAAGAGCCTTATAATCAAGTGGATGCAATAGCAATGCGTCACGATATCTGTTATCGTGATCATGAAAACTCGAAAGCAGATTGTGATAAAGTAATGTTAGACGAATTACATGATATGGAGCCAACAAATCTACGAGAACGTTTTGATAGAAGATTTGTTCAGGGAATGATAGGAGCAAAATATAAACTTGGACTTGGAAAAGAATTATACGATGATCTTGCAGTCGAACTACACAGACCTAAAAAAAAAGTTTCCGAGACGTAAAGTTGTTGCAAACGCTGTAGATGATATCTGGGCAATAGATTTGGTAGATGTATCCAATCTGGCTCAGTTTAACGATAATAAGAAATATTTGTTTAATGTCACAGATGTTTTCAGCAAATACGCTTTTAGTGTGCCAGTTTCAGATAAAACAGGAACGTCAATCACTGATGCGTTAAAACAAATAATAACGAGTACCGAAAGAAAACCAAACAAAATCTGGATTGATCACGGAGCCGAGTTCTTCAACAAAAAGTTTGAGCAGTTTCTAGAACAAAATAATATAAAAAAATACGTTACAGGAAACGAAGGCAAAAGCGTTGTTGTCGAGAGATTTAATCGCACGCTAAACGAAAAATTACACAAACATATGACAGCTAAAAACACCAACAGGTACATCGATGACCTTTCTCAAATCGTAGGCGAATATAATAACACGAAACATCAAACCATCAAAATGTCACCCAATGACGCTATCAAAAATCCAATATTAGCAAACGAAAACATGTACCGCAGACATAAATTTAAGGTCGGTGATAAAGTTAGAATCTCTTTGACTAAAAAGATATTTGAAAAAGGATTTACTCCAAACTGGAGCGAAGAAGTATTTGTTGTTGATAAAGTACTCTTAACAGTACCTGTAACGTACGCGTTAAAAGATCTGGCAGGGGAACCTATCGTAGGTAGTTTTTACGAACAAGAACTACAAAAAACTGAACAAGATGTTTTCGTTATCGAAAAAGTGATTAGGAAAAAAGGAGATAAAAGTTTAGTCAAATGGCGTGGGTATAGCGATAAATTTAACAGCTGGATTCCAACCCAGTCGATTTTATCGACTGTGAAATAATGCTATTATAAATTTCCTCATACTTTCGTTTGATAGATTTGCATTTTACTGGTTTACATAATGATATTAGATATTGTCTGCGATCGTCAGAGATCGTCATAAGATTAAAAATCTTGACAAATATGAAATCGAATTTGATATTTTTCTGTCGGTCTGGAATTTTGATGTTTAAAAAAGGTCTGATTAACTGCAAAAATACCTGCTGTTCGGTAACGGTAAAATTAAATTTTAAAATTTTTTTAGCAATGTGATACTTGACATTATATTTTCCAGTGGTTGGTCTGCTATAATTATATCTGTTAACGACGGTGACTATTTCACCATCATCAGATTCGTTGTAACCAACAGATTTGTCTATCATATCATTAGAGATTGTGGAGACCTTATCGCTGATATCACTAGTATCTTCTTCGTATAGTTGAACGAGTCGTTTCATCATATCCATATTATAATATACTTTTTATCTAATTTGTTGTTATAAGATGACTGACAAGGTAAAATATCACCAAAAAGTTAATATAATAAACTACCACGAACTGACCGAAGCGGTAAGAAAATGCTTGTCAGGTTATAGTTCATATTCCGTTGACGTTATTGTAATGCAAGGTGATTCTCATAAAATATTACTAACAGAAGCAGAAAAAAATAAAATTAATGAAAGTGCAGTAACGACGCTAAAATTTGATTGCGATGATATTATAGCATTTGCTCATCATTGTTTGACTAAAACCGAATTACAAAATATTATTAATCATCATATCTAAAAATAATACTAGCATCATATTTGTTTGAAAAAGCTGATTTTGTTGCTCCATCAGCTACAAATTTTACTGCTCTGGGATTTATATTATAATATTTCGCCGCAGCTGTAATTGATTTGAATTTGATCTCCTCATCCGTTTCAAGGTTTAACGAAATAACAGGTTTTATTGGGCATCTAAAATTAATACCACCACCTCGTCCTTTTCTCACATTTTCCTGTTGGGTCACTAGCTCCAGATTTTCCAATCGATTGTCTGTTTTTACGTTATTGATATGATTAATAACCCGACCATTGGGTATAGATCCGTTGAACACCTCGTAAACAAACCTATGACCAGTATAACAAACTCGATCTGTCGATGTTCCTCTAACAGTTACTATAAGATATCCCATATTGTTCATAGAACTAAGAACTTTTTTAGTTTTTCTGTTTCTAACAATACCGCGATCGTTAGCCTCGTATAAATCAAAGACCGGATGCGGCTGAAACTCGTCTTGTAAGGATAAATTTTCAATATTATCATCAGTGACTTTACCGTTATAATGATATACTCGTTTCCCCTCTGGAATGTCATCGCAAAATAATGTGTAAATAAAATCTTTTCTAAACATCGTAATTCTTTCAGTATTATCTCCTTTTACACTAATCGTATAACCCGCTGACGTTGCTTTACCAACAGATATTCCAGTAATGATATTAATGACCGAACCAAGTGCATTTCCAGCGTACAGGTTGTACTTTTGGTAAACGTGATATACCTCTTGCTCACGTGCGCTTGTCAGATTTACTGTCATTATATTATAGGTGATATTTTTTATCTCTAATTGTTTTTCTAGCGCATGCGCAGTGTGCGGTAAATTATCAATTAGGGATTATATTATAATATAATAATGTTAAAATTGCGTTATATAACCAAGAGAAGTCTTATGGGAGAACCTGATAAAATAGCGACTGCTTTTACAGGTTTTGACAATAGTTATCAGTTTGATAATCAAAACGTTTTAGTAAATTTTTCTGAAACAAATCTCTTTCATCTGCTACAGACGACTGTAAAACGTGAGCTTGAAAAACACAAGGGTCTAAGATTGTTAGTGCAATATCACGTTATATTTTCAAAACTACTTGTGACGGAAGAATCTACTAACAAGGAAATTGCAGACCCTTACATCAACGCAAAATCTAGACGTGTTTTACTTGGTAGTGATCTTTTGTCACTATCTAATGAAATACACCAAGAAATTTGGAAAAAATAGAAGAATTTACCGAATTAGGTTCGGGTTGGAAGTTTGAAATGATCAAGGAAATTTTGTTTCACACGATGAAATATGACGCATTACGCGGTAGTTCGTATATCGACCTGCCACCAAAAATAAAACATAAACAGTGCTGTATAAACATAAAAAACGTCGATAGCAAATGTTTCCAATGGGCTGTTCTTTCCCAGCTATTTCCAGCAGAAAAAAATGCTGATCGTGTTGAGAAATATATCAGTCACGTGTCAAGATTAAATTGTGCTGGTATTGACTTTCCAGTGGCAGAAAATCAAATACCAAAGTTTGAAAAGCAAAATAATGTTTCGATTAACGTTTTCGGATTAGATGAAAAAGAAAATGTCTATCCGAGGTATATTTCAGAAAAAGCTTCACAATCGACTATCAATTTACTGTTTTATAAAAATCATTACGTTTGGATCAAAAACTTTAACAGACTAGTTGGAAGACAGTATAATAAAAATAACAACAAAAAGTTCTTTTGTTATCGCTGTTTGCACGGTTGTAGAGACAATGAAACATTACAAAAGCATTTGCAGTACTGTAGTGACGTACAAAGAATAACAATGCCATCTAAAAAAGATAGCGTGTTACAGTTTGTCCATCATAATCACAAACTAAAAATTCCTTTCGTCATATACGTCGATTTCGAATGCTTACTTCAACCTGTACTTGGCGTAGAAAATGATCCTAACCAATCGAGTACAAGAAAAATTCAAAATCATGTTCCATGTGGAGTAGCGTACAAGGTAGTTTGTTGCGCTGATTCGAGATTATCTAAACCAATCCAACTCTATCGTGGTAAAAATCCAGCTGTCTGGCTTCTCAAGCAATTGATCAGCGAAGTTGATCATATAACTTATCGTTGGAAAAGAGTAACTCCAATGTTAAAATTAACACCTCAACAAGAATCTGATCACGAGCAAGCGAAAATTTGTCATATTTGTGAAAAAGCTTTTGACCCTGACTATGTCAGGAAAAAAGTACGTGACCATTGCCATTTGACCGGACAGTATCGTGGAGCGGTTCATGACCAGTGTAATTTAAAATTTCACGCTCCAGATTTTATTCCAGTTATTCTTCACAATTTTCGAGGATATGATAGTCACATCATCGTAGAAGCTTTTGGTGATCCTGATATAAAATCTCGTCTAAAACTCGATAGCGTCATCAAATGCATCCCAAATAATTTTGAAAAGTACATGTCTGTTACGCTAGGTAAATTGCGTTTTATTGACAGCCTGCAGTTTATGGCAGCATCGTTAGATGAGCTAGTAAAAGGTTGTAGTAAATTTAATAACCTAAGAGACTGTTTTGGAGATAAATTTAATCTATTAGCTAAAAAGGGAGTCTTTCCATACGAATATCTCGACGATTGGAGTAAATTTGATGAAACATCTTTACCTAGCAAAGACAAATTTTACTCGAAACTTAAAAATGAAAATATCACTGATGATGAGTACAGGTATGCACAAGATATTTGGAAAGAGTTTGATTGTGAGACTTTTGGTGATTATCACGATTTGTATTTGAAAACTGACGTGTTATTATTAGCAGATGTTTTTGAAAGTTTTCGAGAAGTGAGTTATAATAATTACGGACTAGATCCTTGCTGGTATTATTCTGCCCCCGGACTGTCATGGGATGCTCTGTTAAAGTTTAGTAAGGTAAGGTTGGAATTACTGACTGATGTTGATATGTTCAATTTTATCGAAAAAGGTATCCGAGGCGGTATTAGCGTGATAACGAAGAAATATGCTGAAGCAAACAACAAATATTTGAAAGAGTATAATCCTGACCTTCCTTCGAAGTATATAGTTTATCTAGATTGCAATAACTTGTACGGGTATTCGATGGCAGAACCAATGCCGTTTGGTGGATTTCATTGGATCACGGCTGATCAATTTCTATCAGAGACAGAAAAAAAGATACCCGACGATGTTTCGTATTTCGTTGAAGTTGATCTCGATTATCCAACTTCGCTACACAAATTGCATAACGATTACCCTTTCTGCGCGGAATCGATGGTCATAGATTATAGTTTGTTATCAGAAGAACAACAAGCGTCAGCATTACCAAGACAACATTCTATGGTAAAGAAACTAGTACCAAATTTGCTTCATAAACGTAATTATGTTTTGCATTACAAAGCTTTAAAACAAGCAGTCGATGCTGGTCTCGTGTTGAGAAAAGTTCATCGCGTACTAAAATTTAATCAGTCACCGTGGATGAGAGGTTATATTAACTCGAACACTACAAGAAGAGCTGCAGCAAAAACTGATTTTGAGAAAAACTTTTTCAAACTGATGAACAATTCTGTTTTTGGTAAGACGATGGAGAATATTAGGAAACGCGTAAATATCGAACTAGTCAATGATGTCAATCGCAGAAACAAACTTGTGTCAGACGATGATTTTGTGAGCATGAAAATATTTAATGAGAATCTTGTCGCGGTACAGCGACGAAAGACAAATCTAAAACTAAACAAGCCGATCTACGTTGGAGCTTCAGTGTTAGATTTATCAAAGTGGCTGATGTACGATTTTCATTATAATTTTGTTAAAAATCAATGGCCGGCTAGTAGATTATTATTTACTGATACTGATTCGCTCGTATATGAAATCGAATGTGAGGACATCTATCAGGACATGCATGATAATAGATATCTGTTTGATCTTTCTGATTACCCACGTGACAGCAAATTTCATGACGACACAAATAAAAAGGTAATTGATAAAATCAAAGATGAAATGAACTCGAGCGCTATCAAATACTTTATCGGATTACGTAGTAAAATGTATGCCGTATTGTTAGACAATAATAAAATAACAAAAAAAGCAAAAGGTCTGCCTCGTGACTTTGTTAAAAAGTTTATAAAATTTGATGACTACAAGTATGCGCTTGATGGCGGTGTTAGTTTTATAAGAGCTATGTCAATTCGGACAAATCATCATAAGCTCGAAACAGATGTCCTTATCAAACGCGGTTTGAGCAATTTTGATGATAAACGTTATTGCGAAAATGGGGTAGATACACTTGCACTTGGGTATTGTCATGATGATAGAGATATACTTGACATTATCTTTGCAAACTAAAATTTTATCTAAACTTTAAAAATAATGTTTGAAAATTTGACAGTAACAAATAGCTACAG